>JADDOH010002588.1:0-176351 GCA_016648135.1 Agrypnia vestita | reverse complement strand
AGGTGTACATACGAGGATATAGTAGGAAAATAACAGAAATTGTAGTATATTTTGTATTACAATGTTTTGCTGATGAATGGAGTTGTTTCTTCCTATTGCTAGATTTGTTTTTAAATAATGAGATTATGAATAGAAATTTAGGATAAAATTCTTAAAAAAACGCCAGGTGTGACGTCGAAATATGAAAAGTTAAAGTATACAACTCACCGCCGTGCACCCGGCAACTTTGGCCTGTGAACCTCCAGCCTGAGTCACCGCGGCGACAATGGCGTTGTTTACAACTGTCGCTACCTGAGTCATCACGGATGCCGTCATTCCCTGCACATTGCTCTGCAAGCTTATGAGGAGCGCGGTGGCCCGGCTCAGCGCGTCCTGCGTGGCGGTGTTAGCGCTGGTGGCCATCTCGGCAGCCGTACTCTCGATGAGTGCATCGAGTCCAAAAATTGCTTCATTTGGCTTGAAATATTTCAATAAATTCTTAATTAAATATTAGTACGAATAAACCGCTCTGATTACGGCACGAAACAATTATTTTGAGGTTCAACTTACATCGCGATGTACACACGTACTACTAAAAACGTTCGTCTATACTGTACAACTATTTGTAAAACCGATACAGCCTTCGTCCTCAGATCTTCTGAAGATGAGCTCTGACTGCATCTTTACCTATAAAACTCAATGTCTGTCTGTCTGTCTGTTCTCTATAAAAATCCACACCGTTTGTCCGATTCAACTAAAATTTTTTACACTTATGCTTTCCTGTGCCCCCTATTCTCTTACCCCTTCCCCTCCCCGTGACATATTTTCGATGCAAATCTTTACCGTTTTACCGATCGGACTCAAAATTTGTAAAGTTATTCCTTATGACCCCGCGGGTAACAAAAGTGACATTTCCTCCCTCCCCTTTTACCTTTTACCGTCCCCCTGATATATTTTCGATGCAAGTCTATACTGTTTGAATCAAACCTTTGTTTACCCCCACAAATGTATTTTCAACTTAATCCTTAGCCCGTGCAACACCGGGTTCGAACAGCTCTTTAAAAATATCAATTAATATTTTGTGTATTTTAATTTATATTTTGTCATAATATGTAAAATGGTTCCAATTGAGTGAAGCAACGTGATGTTTTATTAATTCTAAAGATAATGTTGATTGCCGTGTAGTTAGTTCTTTGTGGCATAGCGGTGGCCATATCTGAAATAGGCAATCGATAAATTTCTGGTTTTAAATGACTAACACAAGAAAATTAAATTGTAAATGACTACGTTCGCTTATTAAAGTTGGTGCAATCATTAATTTTTTTTTCGTTGTTAGTTTTGTTCATTTGCCTATTAATCCCCAGGAGAGATTTTATAGAAACATATAATTCTTCGTTTACTTTACCGTTAACTGCAGTACTCAAATTCATAAATGTAACCACGTCAAAGTTTTTATAAGTTTATAAGTTTTTAATTAATTAATTAATTAATTAATACGCCTTTCTAAGTTTTAAATTTGTACAACTAACTCTTTATTTAAACAATATTTTACTCACCTGAACAAAATATACAGCTAGGAGATATACGCAGAGAATCTTGGAGAACATCTTGTGAACTTGATGAGCTAGAAACGATTTATTGTTTTTATTAAATGACCCTGTATTTATACACGTACTAGCTGTTCGTCCCCGGCGTTGCTCGGGTTAAGGATTTATTAAATGTATGTTTGTGGGGTACAAAAACGTTACCTTTGTTACTCGCCGTGTCCTAAAGAACAAGAATGCAAAATTTAAGTCAGATTGATCAGAAATATATTAGGGCGAGAGGCTGGGATAAAAGGGGAGAGAGGAAATGTAGCCGTGTTACCCGCCGGTCATATAAAATAAGTATGCAAAATTTGAGTCAGATCGGTCAAACGGTGTATATTTGTAGATAAAGTTTATCAGGAGAGGAGGTAGGGTAAAGGGGGAGGAGGTAATATCACCTGTGTTACCGTCCGGGTCCTAAAGAATAAGCACGCAACATTTGAGTCCAATCGGTCTCACGGTACAGATTTGCATTGAAAATATATCGGCGGGTGGGGAAGAGGTAAAGGAGGAGGGGGTAAATGTCGCCTATGTTACCCGCTGGGCCCTAAGGAATAATTTTACAAATTTTGAGTCCGATCGGTCGAACGGTTTTGCATTGAAAATATATCAGGGAGGGGAAGGTGAAAAGGGGGAGGGGGGAAAATATAGCTTATGCTACCCGCCGGGTTCTAAAGAATAAGTATGCAAATTTTGGGTCAAATCGAACAAACGGTGTAGATTTGCATAGAGAACAGACAGACAGACATTGAGTTTTATAGGTATACTAGCTGTTTGCACCCGGCCTTGCACGGGTTAAGAATTAAGTTGAAAATAAATTTGTGGAGGGTTCAATTGTATCGCTAAGCCTCTAATTAAAATAATGATTCTATTTAATCAAGGTTTGGATGGATTGGATATCTAGGATGAAGAAATATGGCCTATTTTTTCCGTCGGGGATATGTAAGCAAAATTTGGGTCCAATCGGTGAAGCGGTGTAGATTTTTACAGAAAATATATCTGGGGGAGGGGTTTGGATAGAGGAGGAAACTTGAATGTCGCCAGCGTTCCCCGCTGGGTCCTAAAGCACAAGTATGCAAAATTTGAGTCTAATCTGACAAACGGTGTAGATTTGTATAGAGAACAGACAGACAGACATTGAGTTTTATAGGTATAGATATAGATGATAAATTTCCAAAGGTATATTATATTAAAATTTTTATAAATACATAATCGTTTGTTTTTATAATCACTTATGCAAAATAGTTTTTTAGAAGTGGCTCGATTGTTATTGAGTATTGTGTGAAATGTGCAGAAATTATTGTTGAACAAATATGTCGTCAGAACAGAGTACCAAAAATTGATTTAGTACTGAAAAACGAGAATTGTTATTGTATCATGGTTTTTATCTTCTGTTGAAGTATGTTAATAAAACCGGTAAGGATAAAAATATATTTTTCGATTTTTACGCTATTACGCTGGAGGCGTACATTCAAAACTTTTTTAACGGTTTTACGACAGTGTGGGAATTCATTTTTCATTTATCAACATCAACAGTTGTATGTTTTAGATTAATTTTTTTTATACAAACCATAATTACTTTTATTAATATAAAATTAATATACTGAACATTATTTTAATAATTAAGTCAATATAGACATAATAATAAAGACCATTTCTTTCATTTCGGTTAAGCCAAAAACTGATATATATCTTACCTCGAGTATTTATACTTACAGCCGTATTCTGAAAATTTCTGAGTATTTATTACAAAGTCATTTCAGGGACATTTTGCGTTTGTTGCGTGTTAAATGAATTAATTATTATCTGCGGTACAGATGGATGTCACCGATAAATCGGTTTCTTGTGGGTAGGAACTTTTCTATAGGTCTTTTCTATATAAGTAGGAACATATAAGAAGATTACATTCCATAGAAAATTTCTTTAAAATATAAATGTTTACTCAATTCTCCTTTTCCTGCTGTAGCTTTACTTATTTTTGTTATTAGCGGAATATTTTCCTCTAAAAAAGCTAATGATTTTTTGTGGCTACTTTATTTAAATCTTGTACGTTGTAGACTCGTGTCCCAAGTCCTTTCGGAATTTAAAAAAATCCTGTTGAAAACAAACAAACATGCTATTCTGTTTTCTTTCTTTCCTTCTCACCTACTAGTTAACACTTTAATTAATATCTCTTTCCCTCCAAAAGCAGTAAATTTATAAAAAGAAAAACAAATTACAACATCAACGAAAAAATAAAACTAAAAAAAATTGACAACTTAAACGAAAATATTATTTTTCGAAGTAAAATAGACCCAATCGAATAATAAAATAACTGTAACGGTACACTAAGAACGAAATATTTATTTGACATATAACTGTATTTAATTTCTGTACACTCAAAAAAATTCATAATTTTAAGAAATTATAAACTAATATTTTACTTGCGACCTTGCAACGCATGAACAGAAAAAGTTTTTTTTTATATTGTGATGTTCCAGCGGGTAGGTACCACACGGGTCAAGCCACAAAATAGAGCTCTCTTTAGCCTATGGTGAATCGTGGGATTCAACCAATAGAATCGCTTCCTGATAGTTGAAGCAATGGCGGCACTCTATATAGCGAACTGCACTGTCAGAATCACTCCTTTTAATTAAATTTTAATTAGAGGATATCGGAGAGCCCAGCCAAATCTGCATTCTCGAAGAAGTTAACTGATATTCCAAAAATTGTAAGCAATGGGTCATAAATTATATTTTGCTTTAGGGCTCTCATCTGTCCCAACTCATATTTTTATTTTGTACCTTCGCTTTCAACTTTCGGAGTTTTTTGTGGCTAGCTTACGTATCTAAAGGAAAAGGACTGCCGAACCGGAGTGGAACGATCCGGCTTGTTGTTACGACCCGGCAATAGCTTGAAATGGTGCGATAACTTATAAATTGACGCTATTTTTATTGTTTTTATTTTGGTTGCAGTCATCGTGATTACATATTTAAAATAATTATAGCATTACTTTATACATTCATCATTATACAGGGTTATTTGTAAAACATTAATAACCTCGCAGGACTATATTCCTGCCTTGATTATGAGTCGAAAATGTTCAAGCTATTATGACCTAATATCAATAGTTGAGGAGATATGCGACATCAAAGTTTGCATTTTTTTCAATATTTCTGACATTTTTTTTGTAAAAAGTTGGACTATCATTACAGTAACTCATATCGATTACGAAAAATTCATTTGTTTCAATACAAGTTAAATAAAATGATAAAATCCCTGAAAAAATTCCGATTGGAATTCGAAGGTTTTTATTTTTTTATTTGACTTGTATTAAAGGGAATGAATTTTTCATTTTCGATATAAGTTACTGTAATGATAGTCCAACGTTTTACAAAAAATAAGTCAGAAACAAAAAAAAAAAAAACAAAAAAGTGAAAAAAATGCAAACTTTGATGTCGCATATCTCCTTAACTATTGATATTAGGTCATAATAACTTGAACATTTTCGACTCACAACCAAGGCAGGAATATAGTCCTGCGAGGTTACTAATGTTTTACAAATAACCCTGTATACACACGTACATCAATGTCGTGAGCGTTAGCGGGAGGCCGCTTCATCTAATATCATCTGATGGTTTGCGTTATTAGTACTGGTAAGATTAGTTTCTTTTATCGTGATAACTATTTTATTTATATATAAGACGAATCTAGGTCACAAGCCCTAATGACTTATCACCTCTGCCATGTTATTGATGTTTATACCATGCCTGCGCCATTCGGCATCCATATTATGTCTCTGTCGGTTGAAAAATAGATGTCATTAGTGAGTTTTTTGTGTGTTGAGGCGTGGTATTGTCGCATGGGCAATAGTCATCGTCAGTCAATTTAAATATGTGCAAGTGACTATTAAAACAGCCATGTTCCGGCATCATTTGTTTCACTTCTTAAGTCGGTTGCGTTTTTTTATTGAACTTTATTAAACTCGTAATGTCTGGTAAGAACTGTTTAGTCACATATCCTGTCGTCGATGTCAGGTATAGTTCGTTCCATTTCTTCAAGGTCTCCTCTCTTAGAGTTCTCTTGGCTGTAGCTAAGTGGAAAATAAGCATAAACTGGTTAAATTTTATACCGTTGCTTCTCTTGCTTTCTCGTCTGTAATCTCGTTCCCAGGGATGCCACTACGCCCTTAACCCATCCAATTTGCACTTTTTGATTTCTTTGACAGAGTTCTTGAATTGTTTATTTTATGTCAAACACAATAGGATTAAGAGCTTTAGAATTTTGAATAGCTGCTAAAGTAGATTGACAATCTGTGAGAATATTTTTGTCCAACGATTATGCGGTTTAAGAAGAACGCACTTAAGAACTTCTTGAATGGCCAACAGCTCTGCCTGGAATATTGAGCAATAATTTTCCAACTTGAATTTTCGTCCAGGAAGTTCTCGGCCGTTATCATATGAAACAAATGCTGCTCCCACTTTCTCTTCGAATAAGCTTCCATCTGTTTATATTTTTATTTCAGAACTGACATCTTCGGTTGGTTTTTCTCCATATAGTGCACTTTTTACAATTCTTTGTTGGCAATTCGTGATGGTTGATTATTCCCCGATATTCTCTATCTTCCGGAAGATCTCTCAGACTTCGTTTCCGGTACGAATGTTCAATAGAGATTTGCTATTGAGCATTCGTACCGGTTAGACGTGTTTTTCGCTCCGTAAACAAAATAATTTTTCCAATAATTATGGTGTTCGGACAAAGAAAATAATATTTACACCATAGTAAAAGGAGCCATAATAAATTGTTTTTATCAACAAAAAGGATCGAATGTGTTAGATTTTAGTGGATTTTTATTTTAAGTGACGGTTTAATCAGCTGTCAAAGAGACGCCAGAGTGATAACCATATTGCCTACTCAACTTTAACCTGGCGCAATTTCATTCGTTTTTGATTTAAGATACTGATACACATGCTCATTTTTGAGCATGTTCATTAGCATGCTCAAAATTAGCATGCTCTAACAACTGTACACTTGCTCGTTACTAGCATGCTTATTTTAATCATGCTCATGAATGAGCATGCTCAAACCTAACAATCAAATACACATGCTTATTATTACTGACACATTATTACTGACACGGTCTTGTCATAGAATACTGACGCTCTTGTTCAAAATGGAAACTTTGCAAACTGAAACAGGAAATTCAAGTGAACCAATAAATCAAAACAGTTACCGAGTTTCCATCAGAATATTTTTGATTTCAGTTTTTATAATTTTTATTGTAAGATTTGAATCATTCATGTCTTTTAATAAAGTTTCATAAACATTATTTCTTGCCATATTATTTTTACATAGCGGTGACCGAGTATTCCACAGACATTCGTGATTTCTATAACGAGTCACGACAAGTAATGTTTTGTCATCTCCCCAACGCGCCATATTTATTTAATCTATCACGGATTGAGAAGATCGCATTGATAATCGATACTAGCCGCGAATGACATTAGCATGCTCATAAGCAAGCCTGTTTACACATGCTCAAAAGATACCCCTTCCACCCACAAATCAAATAAGCGTGCTCATAAATCAACCGGCGATTGATTTTTGAGCGTGCTAGTAATGAACATGCTCATTACTAGTAATGTGCGTACACACATGTTACCAAGTAGCAATGGCTCAAGAAGCTCAATATTGCGCATGCTCACGTGCCACTAATGAGCATGTGTATCAGTACCTTTAGTTAGTGGACAGTTGGACAGCCGTCAAAAAGACGGCATTGTGTAATCCTACTGCCTGCTAAATTTTAACCAGGCGCATCTTCGAGTAGAGCATCTACCTTATCATAGTTTTAGCGCTTAAGCAACGATCAAGTTATAGAAGTTAAATATCAATTATGGGCCCACCACACGTACAAGTATCACCACACTTTTGCATGCGCATGCCGGTTTGTAAACGGGGCACCGTGTACAGAACACCAACTACACGCAAGATTGTACAAGGAACACCGTGCGTGTAGTTGGTGTCTTGTACACGGTGCAACCGGCATGCGCATGCAAAAGTATGGTGATACTTGTGCGTGTGGTAGGCCCATACGGTCATCAAACCGTAAAAATTTTAATGAATTAATCCTCCGAAACGAACAGCACAACTTCCTCGTCCTCTATCCGCAATATTCATTTACGTCAACTATAAAACCACACTCGTACATTATGTCCAGGCACAAAATCACATCATCTTCTAGGTTATATCACTAATAGCGTGTGATCTAGTTTCACTCCTCCAAGTATCAGCTCGGTACAGGTTTCCCTACATATTCGGGTGGCTTCCATTGTGTGGCTGATTTTAGCACTAAATTACTTGGCACAGCGATAGCACTTGATGGTGTTTCTTCGGACAATGGACTTGGTTGGTCCTGCATCGACAAGAATATTAACTTTTTGCCAATTAAGGTATCCTTACACTTGCAGACTATTGTGATTCTTCTTGAGTTGCTACACGGAAATGTATTTCACGGGGACTGGGGGTTGGTCAGCCAGAATCGCCAGTCGGCTTTCGATTATTGAAGCTAAAAGTTCCATCCTCAAATATCTTATCCTATTTTACTTGATCGTGCCTTATAGTTCTCGGATGTTATGTTTTTAAAGGTCAAGGTTTAATTAAAAAACAAATTTTACATACAATAAACTTGTACGCTAACTCGTTCTCAAAATGATATTTAAATTTATGTTTTTATTTATTATTTACATACTTTCAAATCCGCTCGAAGTAGAGTGAGTTCACCTATAAAGTTTCGAGGGATTGAAGGATATTTAAAGTATGAAGAGTTAAAAAGAGGAGGGCTCTCTCTAAGATGAAACTAGTTATTGATGAGAAATTAAATTTGTAAAATTATTTTCTATTAAGGCTGGACATTCACTGAAAATGCATATTACGGCGTTTTTTTATACGAAAATATGGGTTTTTATTATCAGAATATATTACCTGCATTTTTTAAAGCGATAACTTAGATAAGACCTTTGTTGTTAGACAGGGTTATTTGGAAAACATTAATAATCTCGCAGGGCTCATTTCTGCCTTGATTATATTATAAGTCGAAAATGTTCATGCAACCATGAATTCATTCCCTTTAATACTAAATTTATCATTTTATTTAACTTGTATTTAAACAAATGAATTTTTCATAATCGATATACGTTTTGTAAAAACTGAATCAGAAATATTGAAAAAAAGCAAACTTTGATATTGCCTAACTCCATAACCAATAGGTTATGGAGTTATGCAATATAACGGCTGCTTAAACATTTTCGACTCACAATCAAGGTAGTAATGTAGTCCTACGAGGTTATTAATGTTTCCAAATAACCCTGTATAAAAATAATAAACTGAACATTATATAATAGTTAAGAAAATATAAGCATTAATTGACAAGCCATAGCCAAAAATTCATTTTCAGTGTCTTTGAAAATTTAAATAGTTACTGAATACGTATGCGTAATATGTACGCAAAACATGTTTTATTAAGTACAAAATCTATATTACGATCTGAATCTGTGTGTAAAATAATCAAGGAATGTTCAACATTGATAAAGTTGTAAATTTTTAAATTTGTAGAAACATTTACGTTCTTGATGATTATAAAACGCTTTTTAGTCGTATAAAGAGATGATTTTACAATATATTTTATAGACTCTCGTATCTTGACAGACAAAAAATTATATAAGTTTTGAAATAAGAATCCGCATGGAGAAGGCAGGATGTGTTCCTGTATATTTTTTGAATTTTTTACTATAATTTACTATAATAATGAATTTTTACTATAATATAATAATATAAATTTTTACTATAATTTAATATAATATATAAATATTATATTATACTATCAAAGGCGATACATTTCTCGCATATAATAAGGTTTTTTACTAGTTTAATAAGAATTTTCTGTTTATGTCTATATTTGCGTCATTGAATGCGCGTCAATTTCTCCATCAATATCCGATTTGATGGTTAGATAATTGTAAATCAAAGTAAACATTAAATATGCGAATGAATCATAATACAGGAAATTATTTAAAAAGAGTTGCATTAATATGTCTTTCAAATTCTAAAAAGAAAATAATAAAAAATCAATTTACACACACAAGCATTTTGATATATGCTGATCGATTGGCTGTCGTTGGGCATTTCCGTATATGTAAAATGTTGGCTCATCGGCAGTAAATATATTATCTCTTTTATTATTATAATATTTCACCCTAGCAATAAATACGGCAAATTGAGCACACTAGTTTATACGATATTGGATAGAGACGAAGTCTGAATGATCACGATCTTAACATGGAATACCTCGAATTTCAAACTCGCAATGTCTGGCTTTAACGACACCACTTTAAATGAACTCATAAAACTTAACATTTTTTTCAACGTGCTTGAAAATGTACAAATTATAAATTAATTCTTTAAAAAATCAAAAATTAAAAAAAAAACATAAAAACTTTTTTTTGGTTACTACGCTAAATGAGTCTTTTGTAGAGAGATATACTAGAATCATGTAATCAGATTCATCAAAGTAGTCAAATCAGAATCAACATAAAAAAGTGTGTTCTACTCTTTTTTGCCAAGGAAAAATTATTGAAGTTATCTAAATGTGTGACTCTACTTCTGAAACTTTTTGTTTAAAGCAAACAATCAATGGTTTCTATTAAATCTTTAATAATCTTACAACCTTACATGATTTCGGTCAAATTTACGTACTTTAAAAAAGTTAATTACTCATTGTTTCTCGAACGTACTTAATACAAAATAAGTTATTTTACTAGAAAAGTCAAGTAACTTTATGAACATATCACCATGCATGACATTTTTGTTAATTATTTAATAATACAAAAAAAACATAATCACTCAATACGACATAACAAAAAAAAAGTTGCATCCCTCTGAAGCCATCCAGAATGAGCACGTTCGGAAAGTGATGTCATAAATCAAAGTATTTCAGATTTTGGCATCAAGACATGTCATAAACAAGTTGCACGGAAAAATGAATTGTAATAAAAAAAATGAACTCAGCAGCACTGAAAATCAAAACTGACACCTTTCTTTGATCATTTTATTTTTTCGCTGTTCAAAATACTTTTAACTATTTATATTTTCTAGGTAAGTGGGCCAGTGAGTCTATTATATGCCCTACCCTTGAAAATGCAAAACGGGATGAATGATGTATTAACATAATCTGCTTAGCGCGGTTTTCAAAAATTAAAAAATACAAATGATATAACTAGATAGGAAAATGAACATTTCTAGAACATTTCACTTCCTTGCTGCATCGGTAAAATGATGTGAGAGCACATTTGCACAAACGCTTACCTGCATCCTGTATCGTTTGATGTCATCTTCGTTCTGTCCAGCATCATTGCAGTTATTTTCCATACATTTTTTTTGAACTTCCAATCTCATTTCGTTCAGCAACAGAAGGGAATATAATTTGGCTCTTTTCCCTATTAAAACGCCATTTTTTGGCATTATATAAAACCTGTGAAAGCTGTAATATCGCTTTTATACGCCATTATACACATGTCGTCGGCATAGCTAATATAGAATACATTCATTCCGCCAATGTGGCAAAAATTTTTCGAATCGCTCGCCAGTTGCTCGCCCAATTCGTCCATGTAGATATTGCGTATTTCATATAAAGCATGCATATATAGTGGTTCTTCTACTTTTGTAATACTCCACAATTTACTTAACAATAAAAATAGAATTCTCAGTTGATAAATTCTTTTTAAACCCCAACTTATTGTCTACACTAAATGTGATTGCTTTATTGTGTTTTTCTTTCAATTGATTAAACAACCTCTACTTATATTCATTAATTACACCTACATGTTTCGGAAAACCTTACTTATAAAACACCCTGACGATGGAAAGGTTTTTCCGAAACATGTAGATGTAATTAATGAATATAAGTAGATTAAAACAAATAATATATATTTTTGTTGCTTTATTATGTTGCTAACTATTTCCATAAATCTTGTTTACCGAATTTTTTTCGAGAACTTAACATATCTATAATATCGCTGTTTGATTTCTTTTCTGTCGGCTACAAGTCAAGGAGTACGGAGTCTTAAAGATTCTCAAAAAAATACATTAATATTTGATAAGTGTACTAAATATACATAAATATATTTAGGATAATAGATAAATTTACTAAATAAACATTCATATAGTAGTATTACATTGTACTAAATATACGACAGCGTATTTGCGATGAGCGATAATCGGCTTAGTGTGTGAATAAATTACGTTAACAGGAAAATTTTTCACAAATATTTTAATTGAGAAATTGGCTGTGAAGCAAAAACATTAAATAAAAATTAAAAACAACATTTCAACATTAAATATGCCCCAATAAAATTTATTATTCAATTATAATAAAATATTCCGGGATGGAAAAATTATTGAAAAACAATTTTTTTCCTTTTTATATATAATTTGGCGCCGTTCCGTTTTTATGAAATCTAATCACATACTTATAATCAAAGCAGTCACGTTATTCAGTATCTGCTTCTACCCACGTCTCATTTGTCATTATCTGAGGCCGTTAGTTAAAAATAATAATTTAATATGAAATCAACAAAAAATCATTAGTATTCAAGATATTGCCATATTAATGAATTTCATAAAAATCGACAACTAAAATCAGTTTTTATTTGAGTCCAAAGTAAATCTAAAAGTGCCATAAAAATATTTTTTTATTAGCTAACTTCCATTCTTCATTATTTAGACAAAGCAGTGTATTTGTGCTGGGTGCGACCCCGCAACAGATGACAGCTGACAGATGTGACACGCGAACACTATTGAATGCCGTCTGCCATTTTGGATAAAATATTTGACATATTATGCAATGTCATGCAAAAACCGTAGTTGAAAAGGGTGATCCTTCTAAAGTATAATATTATAACGTGTATATGAATATATAAATATAATATATTTACTAGGTGCCCATTGCACGGCTACGCGTGCAATTCAGCCTGGCGGCAGATTCACTGATGATTAAGTAACAAAGAAGAAGAAGATGGACTCACTGTTGGTTGAGTAACGAACAAAAAGATTGACGGTAAACACTTTCCGGCAATGCCCCGATCGCAAAGATGCGCGTTCGGAAGATGTACTATAAGATTCAATAGAAGAAAAAGAGAGCTACCTGTGGTATTTTTCGAAATTGAAATCGGACGATAAATGACCGAGTTATGAGACAAAGTGTGTGGAAAGGTGTTCAACTTAAAAAAACCGAAGGGTGTAAGAGGAATCCGCGCAAAAGCCGCGACGAGTTTGGTGAGTCAGCGGCTCCCGCTGCGCGGTCGTGTTCGCCCGTAGCGCGGTCGTAGACGCCCGCGGCTTTGCCGCACAGCGTCTGTCGTAAAAAAGCGCAGACGGGCTGCGCCCGTCTGGGACGTTATAAGTTTTTAAAATCGAGCATCGCTTCGCGGAGATAACCAAGAAAAACCCAAAAACCACAACATAACCTAACCTAACCTTACCTAACCTAACCTAATCTAACCCAACCTAACCTAACGTAACCTAACCCAACCTAATCTTAACTAAGAATATAGAAGCAATTTAACTTAATAAAATACATTTTTCCAATTTTGCAGTACTAATGATACATCTATTAAATTTTTTTATAATTTTTATTTTGAAAAATACAATCTATAGAATTTTACATCATCTACCTTTGTGCGTTTTAATTTTTTTTGTATTTTTATTTTTAGAAAAGTTATAAACGAATGAAATATTTATCCAATTTGACCATGGCCTATATTAGATATCTGTTGATTTTTTTTAGAAGTTATTATCTTATGTAAATTTTTGTCATTATGTTTTTTAGCCATAACTTCTAAACGCGTGATCCAATTTTAGCCGTCGATATCTCGATCGATAGGGAAATAGTGCTCCTATCGAACTTACAAAAATAAATTTTTACAGTGGTAGACATTAGAATAACGTCCGCTTTCATCCGCGTTTTGCTGTTTTGTCTGTGGCTTCGCGGGGAATATTTAAATAACGATTCCAAAAAACACAGTCTGTATAATTTAACTTTGTCTAAATTTCTGCATTTTTATTTATTTTTTATCATTATTTCAAGAAAAGTTTTAAAATATTTATAAGGATGGAAATTTATTTTATTTTATTTTATAACTTTTCTCAAAATGGTGATAAAAAATAAATAAAAATGCTTAAAGATAGATAACGTTAAATTATACAGATTGTGGTTTTAAGAATAAGAATTAAAAAATTTCCAGCGAAGCCACAGTCAAAACCACAAAACTCGGATGAAAGCGGACGTAATGCTAAAGTCTGTCACTGTAACAAAATTATTTTCAAAATGATCGATAGAGGCACTATATCCCTATCGATCGAGATATCGATGAATAAAATAGGATGGCGCGTTTAGAAGTTACAGCCAATAAAGTAAACATCAAAAATTTAACGATATCTCGTACTTCTAAAAATTTTCAATAGATGTCTACCTGGCCCCGGAAAAATAGAAATAATTATTTTCTTTAATAACTTTTCTAAAAAAATAGATAGAAAAATACTAAAAATGCAGAAAGATACATCACGTTAACTTGTACAGGTTTTATTTAATGGAAATTTTTTTACATCCTCATTGCGAAGCCACAGCCTAAACCGCGAAACTTTGAAAGTAATTTTGAAGCCTGCGATGTTAAAAAGTGTTTTTATAGTACATTCGATAGAAGAACTTTTTCCCTATCGATCGAGATATAGATAACTTAAATAGGATGACGCGTTTAGAAGTTACAGCCAATAAAGTAAACATCAAAAATTTACCGATATCTCGAGGTTCTAAAAATTCTCAATAGATGTCTACCTGGGACCGGAAAAAATGGAAATAATTATTTTCTTTAATAACTTTTCTAAAAAATAGATAGAAAAAAACTAAAAATGCAGAAAGATACATCACGTAAACTTGTACAAATTTTATTTAATAGAAAATTTTTTTACATCCTCATTGCGAAGCCAAAGCCAAAACGGCGAAATTTTGAACTAACATTTTGAAGCCTGCGATGTTAAAAAGTGTTTTTTAAGTACATTCGATAGAAGGACTATTTCCCTATCGATCGAGATATCGATGACTTAAATAGGATGACGCGTATAGAAGTTACAGCCAATAAACATATACAACAATACTAACGTGACAGATGGTTGACTTTCATAAAGGCTCCACAAAACGTTTTTATAATTACAAAATTACTCGTCTTTCTTGCATATATAGTCTGTGTAACTAGTTTCTAGTATTTTCCGAGATACCTTGTGTGGTAAAACCAAAAGTTGAAAATGTCAAATGATAAATCATCTACTCCAAACAAGAAGCAAGGGACAGTCGAAGGAATCTACAAGCATTGATGCAAAGATAATCAGCATGCAATCAATTGAAAACAATATAGCAACTATCCTAGATGAAATAAAAAAAATCAGATCAGATTTCAAAACAGAAATCTCTACACTCAAAAATGAATTTCTGAAATCAATTGAATTTTGCACAAATCGCATTGACGACATAAATAAAATGGTAAACAACTTTGATAAAAAAATGAAACATTTTGAGAATTTCGAAAATGACCTCACAGTTATCCAAAATGAACATAAAAATTATGATTCTAAATTGGAATTATTGGAATCAAAAATCAATAAAATTGAAAATGAATATAATGAGCAGCACCAATATGCACGGTTGGACAATATAGAAATCTACGGGCTACCGGAAAGAACAACGAAAACCTACTAGATTTAATGAAAATGATTGGAAGCTCCATCGGTGTTCCCCTTAAAGATGATGACATCCGACATGTCAACAGGGTCGCCCGCCGTAAATTGGACTCCTATGGACAGCCAGCGCGTGGTGGTCAGCACGTGACGGAAGAGCGAAAACTGTTGTCCTCAAATTTAGCCAACAGCACAAAAAGGAAGCTGTACTCTCCGCTCTAAGAGCAAATCGAGGGATTTCAACTACAGACATCGGTTTTTAAGGCGCGAGGCAACGTATATACCTAAATGATCATTTAACGATACAAAATAAAATTTTATTGAAAAAATCAAAGGACCTAGCGAAAACCAAAAATTTTCAGTACTGTTGGGTAAAAAACTGTCGCATTTTTTTAAGAAAAACAGATTCTTCACCGGCCGTCTTAGTACGCTCGGAAAAGGATCTACTGAAAATGTTGGGAAATCGAAAAGTAATCTGTGGGAACACAGATTAAGATTGCTATTCTACTTTATGTTCACTGTTATATCTATGTTAACTGTCCTACTTTTTTCATCTCTTAATTATTTTGATATTGTGATAATGCACTTCCCATCCCCCCCTCTCCACAATATTTGTAACCATAAGTCATATTTCCTTTCCCGAGTTTCCATAATGTATATTAGATTTTGCACAAAGTATGAATCTAATGGCTAATCTCTCTGTGTATTACCAGAATGTGCGTGGTTTACGCACTAAGACAACAAATGTTTTTAATGAAATTCTGAATAATGATTATGACATTATTTGTCTTACCGAATCTTGGTTACATACCGGCATCAATAATAGTGAAATTGCAGACGATAGGTATAATATTTTTAGAAGAGACCGAAATTTTCCTAAATATGGTGGCGGGGTACTAATAGCAACCAAAATCTCTTTGCGTGCAAAACCCATTGAGTCTTGGCATACCACCGCTGAAGACCTTTGGATCAGCATCAAATTGTCGAACGATATCCCTCAAAATATTTTTGTTTGCGGATCATATCACCCGCAAGGTCCTGAGTATCATTCTAATTTAGTAAAACATCTTAATATGGTCAGTGATGTAAGATCCAAACACCCCAACGATATGTTTCTGTTAATGGGAGACTATAATTTACCTTTTGTCAACTGGTTGCCCTCTAATGGGTCTAATATATTGAACCCCATAAATTGTAACAATGCAGCCAGTCAATGCCTTTTGGATTTTCTGTCATTCACGGAATTTTCTCAGTACAATGATCAAATAAACCAAAATGGCAGAATACTAGATTTGGTGATAACAAACATTGCTTCTTGCCATATTTGTGGTTGTAAAGAACCTCTGAGTCTTGAGGACCCACATCATAAATCTTTAATAATACATACATTAATAAAAAAAGGAACTGCCCCCAAACTACCCCTAAGAACCATTAAATAATTCTACGATGCTAACTATGATCTAATTAGGAATGAGTTATCAAAAGTCAATTGGATGCTTCAATTGAGTGATTTGGATTTGGAAAACATTCTATAAACATTTTATCTGATAATCAATAATATTATATTGAAACATGTCCCCACTATCAGTTAAATCGGCAGCAAAATTTCGACAACTCGTCGTTAGTTAAAATTATTTTTAAAAAAATTATCATATCACAAGAAATGGAAAATGTACGGAGACCTCTCTGATTTTCAAACATTTAACTTGTTGAGAAAGCGACAAAAATAACTGGCTAAAGAATGCTTTGAGAGTCCCAAATTAAATCTGACCCTAAAAAATTCTGGTCTTACGTGAAAAGCAAACATAAAGGTAACACAGATTTTCCAGATAGCATCAATTATAAAACTCGATTCGCTAATAATGGCGCTAATATGTGTAACTTATTTAATGACTATTTCCACTCAGTCTTTATTTCTACAACTGTTGCTGATGTCGATGATGATTGTCTCGTAAACAATAGTCTGGATATACAATCCATCGACTTCCATGAAGCGATCGTTCTAAAATATTTAAAAAATCTAGATACTAAAAAGAGTGCCGGACCCGATGAATTGCCCTCCATCTTCCTGAATCGATGCGCCAAAGAACTAGCGAAACCAATCTCGATTATATTTTGTAAATCATTACGGGATGATCATTTCCCAGAAATTTGGAAAAAGGGTTATATAACCCCAATATTTAAAAATGGTAACAGAGAGAATGTGGAAAACTACAGACCAATTTCAAAATTATCAATCCTCAGCAAATTAATGGAAAAGATTATATGTGATCGATTATTCCCATGCGTGCACCATCTTATTATCCCTAATCAGCACGGTTTTTTTCCACACAGATCATTTGAATCTAATCTCTCAGAATTTACGGACATTGTATTTAAGGCGATGGATAAAGGATTACAAGTAGATGCACTCTATACGGATTTCTCAAAAGCCTTTGATAAAATCAACCATCGAAACTGCGACACCTGGGTATACACGCTGATTTATACAGGTGGTTTACATCCTACATCAATAACCGAAGCCAGGCATTAGCAATTCGCGGGTTTAACTCTGACTTTAAAAAAGTACCCCAAAGATCACATCTTGGCCCAATTTTATTTTTAATTTACATCAATGACATCAAGCACTGTTTTCTGCATGCTGAATTATCTTTGTTCGCAGATGATGCAAAAATTTACAAAGAGATAGAGTCTCCCAATGATTGTTTGTTACTTCAAGATAACATTAATAGACTCAAAGTACTGCAAAAATAACCAACTTTTCCTAAATATCGATAAATGTCATATTATTTCATTCTCCAAAAAAAGAAAAAATTAATAATTTGGTAGAAAGCAATAACTTTGTGGTTCGACATATTAAAATAAATAAAAACACTTTTCTTTGTATTGAACCACGATTTATTATTGTGCCAACCGGATTCGCTTAAACTTAAGCTTTTTGCCGTAACACATGGGTTCATATTCTACATAAAAATGGGTTGGGAATTAGATTAGATCATTTAGAAGCTCTTGAAATAAAAAAGTCAGTCAACACTAATAGTGAAATGCTTAATAATCAATTATGTTTATCCAACAGTCCTGTATTAAATATTTTCCCCATATAAATCCTATTAATTTCTCATATACCTTTCCCTTTCCTTTTCACTCTCCTGGCGTTTAATCTTTTGTTGTTATTTAGCTCTTTCTAGTCCATATGCTGGTCTGTCTATCTTTTATTATCGTGTAATTTTATATTATGTTCTCTTTCATATGTACTCGTGTATTGTTGTCTCTCCTTTTTCTATGTAATTTTATATTTTGTCTCCCTCATTATGTATATATAAGCGCACTACTTTATATTTATTGTTTAGGTATTAAGTTGCCGTGATGAAGCTTAAGTTTAAGCGAAACCGGTTGGCACAATAATAAATCGTTGTTTAATACAAAGAAAAGTGTTTTTATTTATTTTAAGAAAAAATTTATCCTATAATTATCATTTCAACAATAAGCAACTCAACATCTGCACTCAGGTGAGCGATCTCGGTTTCATCTTAGATTCTAAATTAACATTCATCCCACATATGGAATCTATAGCATATCGACTCCTTGGTTTCATTGCCAGAACGACAAACCCATTTCAATCACCCTATACACTAATTACTTTATATTTTTCATTTGTACGCAGTCAACTGGAGTTTGGATCAGTAGTCTGGAATACTCATTATTCTACATACACAGTGAGCAACTTGAAAATATCCAACACAAACTTCTCAATATTTTAAATTTCCTTCCCGTTTAGAATTCAATTCATACACAGAAAGCGAGTGTTACCATAAAATCCCTCCTTTATCATATCGAAGATGCATACAAGATCTGTGTTATCTTTATAAAATCTTGAATAACTTGGTTAACTCACCCTATTTATTAGAGAAAATAAGTTTAAGTTGTCCTACAACTCAACGCTTTCAAATAATTTATTTTACCCAAACTTTGGTAGGACTAACTACTTAAAAAACTGCTTTGTAACTCGCTCCACTTCAAAATACAATCTGTTAAATTCTACAAGTAATCTAGACATTTTTATTGACAATTTGCTTTTATTTAAAATGAAACTCCGTAATCTCATTTATGATTATTGAAATAAATTTGATACTTCTTTAAGTGAATCCCATTCCCTCCCTCTTCCCACCCCTCTCATTTTATAATTGTTTTTTACTTAGTTTTTTTACCAGCTTCGAGGAAACTTCACTGGTCATACTAAACGAATATTTTTTTGATATTATATAAATTTTTTATTACATTTTACTGTATGTTTCCCAAATAAAATAAAATAAAATAAAAAATAAAATGTTTCTCTCCCAGAAGTCTCCCCAAGAATACTCGGATCGTGATATTAATTATTATGGAGGAGTCCTCCACTCTCTCTGCACCGTAGGGGAGAAGAAATTGATTTGGCGTAAGTCTCTCCGCTACAGGACGGACTAAGAAATTTATTGTTCTTAAATTAATTTCACAAAACTTATAATATTATATTATATTCACCTTAACTTGCACCCAGTAATATTTCTAATGGCATTTTCGTACTACAGCATATTAAATTGAATGATTATTTGGGCTTCTGGTAACGTATGGAGTCGATACAATGGCCCTTACAAAGAAAAGTGTAGAAAAGCTCAAATGCACGCAACGGTCCATGGAGAGATCCATGCTTGGAATAAATCTAAGAGATATAATAAGGAATGATGAAATTAGGCGCAGAACTAGAGTAGTGGATATCATGGATCGTGTAGTGAAGTTAAAATAGCAATAGGCAGGGCATGTTGCAAGACAAGATGCTACAAGATGGACTCCCAGAGTTTTGAAGTGGAGACCTTGGGAAAATAAAAGAGGCGTCGGAAGATCTCAAAAGAGATGGGCCGATGACAAAACTGCTGTGGAGGGAAAAAAATGGCTACAATTAGCAAATAGCAAGGAAAGATGGAAGGGTACAGAAGAGGCCTATATCTAGCAGTGGAGAGATGAAGGCTCAAGAAGAAGAAGAAGATTTGGAAATCTGCAGATAAATACTGTGTTCACACAATATTCATATCGACTCATCTTAGTAATGTACGTATAACACGGACGATTGTGAGATATTGCACGTTATTGGGGAAAAAATGTGTCTACTTATTATTCCAACTTGGCGATTTATTAACATAATTACTGATCAGACGTTGTTAACCGCTAGAAATTGGTAAAAAAATCAATATTGTTAACATTTTGAATTATTTTATTATAAAGTATGATTACAGATAATTAATATTACGGTGCTTCCATATTTTTAACATTAACATATTGAACTTAATTAAATTAAATTAAAAAATACTCAATACCATTTAATTAAGATTTCAATTTGTTAATAGAACCGAGAGAAAATTCTTTAGATTATCTCTATTTAAAAATCTCCAATTGGAGAACTGATAAAGAATGTCGTAATGGAGGTTGATTTAATAAAAAGCATTTGATGAATTGTTCTATTTTGATTCCGCCGGGCCCTTATTATTAGATCAATTTACTGTTCACACTTTGTGATTATTAGTGACACTCACATTGTGATTGTTCAAATTTCAAAAGAGTACCTTTTAACTCTGTATTTGAAAATTTTAACCGAAAAACTATATTCACGTGTATACAAAATATATTGTAGGCAACAAGTCACCAAACAGCGAATATGGTATAGTAGTAGTGCGCTCCGAGAGTTCTCGGATGTGGAAACCGCAAATATTGTATTTCTCTCCAGATACATTATTTACTTACCATCACATTGTTTCCCGCGGGGGTAGGCAGAGATGAGGAAGCGCCGCTTCCTCTGTCCTGACGCACAACTCTCGCCTCACATCCGTACATCTTCGCACACAAGCTACAAGTGTTGGGGCTCCTGACGGCCGCGCCGTCTTCCAGTACCTGTTCAATCTGGTCACGCCAATTCGCAAATATTTGGCCGTATGCTGAATTAAGCAATATTGCCATTTCTATATCTTGACAGTTATTGTACAGCATTATAATGCCGCCAATTTTGACGTTTAAAGTTTGACAGGTTTAGAATTAATGAATTCAATCAATTAGAAAGATCAACAACAACGTGAATAACTTAACGTTTGTTTACGTTTTAGCTTTCTGATTGGATTAATTAATTTCAAACCTATCAAACTTTAAACGTCAATATTGGTGGCATTACAATGTTATACATAACTGTCAAGATACAGAAATAGCAATATTGCTTATTTAATAAGACCACCGATTGTATGGCATTTTATTCTCTCAAAAAACATAAATACTTTTGACGGCAGAAAAACTTCTGTTTTGATTGTTGATTTAAAATATAATCCGTGACGTTTGTGAGTTGAAAATGGAACAACAGGTCACCACGGGATTTCTCTACTGGGAAAAAATCAGTTTTTCAAATTCGATACGCGGCCGTCGAGAAATAATAAATTTTGTGCCTGTCGCATATATTCGACGTGGCTCTGGCCCCTGTCATTGTCTGTCGCACAGGTCCGACGTGGCCCCACGCTCATTAAACATCTTAATTTAATCTTTCCGGGATATATAAACTTAATTGTAATGACTGCTCAGCATTTTACATAGGTAAAACGGCACTTTGTTTTGATATTAGAATAAAAGAACACCAAATATGTCTTAATAATAATGTTCAAGAATCAATGTGAAAAATGGATCCTCAACATGGGTATGGAGACCTTCCAAAGCTTGGTCACCCTATGATCATTATTGACACAAAATTCATAACATTATTTTGACAGGATGTACTGTGAAATTCAAATGACAGATATTCTTCTAGAAAACTTGATCCAATGTACAATGAAAATTGAGAGAATCAGATAAAACTTCATATAGAAGACTTAAAGCTGTGATTCGTTCCTGTAAAGCATACGTTTATGTGAATTTTAGTCAAGAACTTTAATATGTATACATCTTCCTCAAATCTCATATTTAAACAATTTGACGTGGCTGTAACACTTTTTTGACACTCACCTTAAATATATACTACATACATATAATATAAATATTACGGTCATGGTAATGAGTTACTTAATAGAAATTTGCTTCACAGGCCTTTTGACGATCATCTTTTCCAACTTACTCGGTTTGGTTGGCTTCGCATTCCGTCTTGCAGCCCACAATATATCACCATCAATAGGACATAAAGCGCGAGTATAAATCAAATACGGATGACAAACGGAAAACCGGAAAAGTTATGAAAAAGCTCTTAACCTATCTTCGTGTCGACGTCGGGACAACCGAGCGGTGCACGGGGAAGAAAACTCTCGTAATATTTGCTATGTTAAAATTACCTCGAAAATATTTCCGTGCCATTTCCGCCTTATAATGTTGTGTACGAATTTATTTTCCAGTCGCGCAATTTAATACAAAACTCTTTTTATGTAAGTGCCTACACACTCATCCACTATAAGAATTTTATATTAACATTTGTATGTACGATTTGACATGCGCACATGCAGGAATGTATTTATATGACTACATGTCAAATTGTGTTTCATGCTAGTGGCTTCACGCGTGGTAGGATAACTACATTTTTACTGTCACATTAGGTATAATGTATATTCTGTCTTCAAATATATTGCGAAGTTTATCAAATCTAAAATAAAAATAAATTATTTTTACATTAAAACACATTACAATATGACTGAACTCGCTCAATCTGTCAATCATAAGGACCTTTGATCTCTAATTGCTGAAATTCTGCTTAATTTTCTTTAGTTTTTCATAAAATTCCTAATAAAATTTAACTTTCATAACAAACAAAATTATCTCTAAATCGTAGTATGTTAGAGCATAAACAGCGCCATTCGTCTTGGTAACGTTAGCGACGAATTTTGTTACATTAGTGACTGACATTTTTACAAATAGAATTTGATGATTATTTTTGCAGTGAATAACACAATTTTTTATTATCAGGATTATCTAACCGCAGCAAGACTAGAAATGAGAGCTGACTAGCTGTTCGTACCCGGTGTTGCACGGGTTAAGGATTAAGTTGAAAATAAATTTGTGGGGGGAAACAAAGGTTTGATTCAAACGATATCGATTTGCATCGAAAATATATCAGGGGAGGAGAAAAGGTAAAAGGGGAGGGAGGAAATGTCACCTTTGTTACCCGCGCGAGTCCTAAAGAGTAAGTTTCCAAATTTTCCCCTCCACTGATATATTTTCGTTACAAAGATTTGTAACGAAAATATATCAGTGGAGGGGAAGGCTTAAAATAAGGGGGGAATTGTCGCATATGTTACTCGCCGAGTCCTAAAAAATATGTTTCCAAATTTTGCGTCCGATCGGTCAAACGGTACAGATTTGCATAGAAGATATATCAGGGGGAGGGGAAAGGGTATGAGAATAGGGGGGAAATATGGCCTATGTTACTCGCCGAGTCCTAAAGAATAAGTTTCCAAATTTTGAGTCCGATCGATCAAACGTTACAGATTTGCATAGAAGATATGTCAGGGGGAGGGGAAAGGGTATGAGAATAGGGGGGAAATATGGCCTAAGTTACTCGCCGAGTCCTAAAGAATAAGTTTCCAAATTTTGAATCCGATCGGTCAAACGGTACAGATTTGTATCGAAAATATATCAATGGAGGGGAAGGCTTAAAATAAGGGGGGAATTGTCGCATATGTTACTCGCCGAGTCCTAAAAAATATGTTTTCAAATTTTGCGTCCGATCGGTCAAACGGTACAGATTTGCATAGAAGATATGTCAGGGGGAGGGGAAAGGATATAAGAATAGGGGGGAAATATCGCCTATGTTACTCGCCGAGTCCTAAAGCATAAGTATGCAAAATTTGAATCGATTCGGACAAACGGTGTGGATTTGTATAGAGAAGAGACAGACAGACATTGAGTTTTATTGGTTTTATTGGTATAGATATTTCATCTAATATATTATTTCATGTAGGTATTACAAAATTTATTGTTTTAATTAAAAATGTTTAAAATTGCGAAAATAATATATATATAACAAATGAGTAGCTTGTTGGTCTTGCGCTTAGGACTCTCGCCTCGTGATCCAAAGGTCGCGTGTTCGAACCCCACTCCAAACCGGCAAGTTAGTCCTATTTTTATACCACAAGCGTTTAGCTTACTTTGAAAATAGTAAGAATGTAGATGTGACACGTATTCCGTGTTCGTATAATATTTAATAATAAATATATACAGAAATATTCACATGTAACACAATAATACTCGAGTTAAAACATTAATTTAATCGGATATTACTTTTGTAGTAGGTACGTTCTGAATAATGCACGAGCGTGTGTTCTGCTAGATGTTCGCGTGATGTTTGCGTGTTTGCCTTTACATTTAGCAGGGGGTAGGAAGTCAAATCTTCGGAAATACCAAACAGTTAGCAGCGGAAACAGGGAAATGATTAATGGGGGCGGGCGCAAGAGACACCCCGCGTCCGGCTCCTCCGCGAGCCCTGCCGACCCGCCGCGCCTGTCACGTCTGCTCAAGGGGAAAAAAGGGCTATGTTTTGGGGACAAATATTAACAAATATTTTTATTTTAAATAGCTGTAAAAATATTGTGCACGGTTTCATAAGAGTGAATGTCTTAAACAAAAGATGCTTATATGATGAAACTAGAATAATTAATTAAAATATATTATTTAATTTACTTTATACAACACTGCAACAATTTTAAGAGTTTTTATAATTTCACTTCTAATTTTGGGAAAAACAGAACTTCCCAACGACACGTATTAATAACAACTCATTATCATTATCATTTACGATAACTAAATTACTTTAATGTTATATGCATCTGTCGATGGGAAGTTCTGTTCTTAACTAGTAGTGAATCAATAATATTAACTCTTGTTTAAATATTAAATCTGGAAAAATAGAGGCGATGGTCATGGCTGAATTGGACTTCGGTGAGATGGAGATCCACCAATCCTTGTCCCTAAACATAATCCTTTCTTTATTCCTAATTTAATTCCCACTCCGTGCACCTTCCCCTTTGATACGCCTAACGACATATTTTGTCCTGTGTGGACTCGAACGCGTGAAATTATTTTTTTTCCTACCGCGCCACTTCTTAATTGTCTTCCATTGAAGAAACCGTATATTATACCACATCTATTGTTTAAGTTCGTGTTTTGGATAACCGCTCAAGAAATATAATTATTGTAAACCCGCATAAACACTCGTTATAAGTACTTGAATAAACCGCACTTCGGCGAACGACGGAGTTTGTATCTGCAGCTGGACCAGGATCATCGAAGAAAAAGGCATTCCCGTCCCTTGCACCAGAATCCAGTCATCTCAAAAGTAGGATTTTCATCTTATTTTGGGTTCTAGATTCATGCTGTGATTCATCGTTTCTGTTTACATCTCGTATGTGCCAACCAACGTCTCGCCTTGACTTTGAAGTCCCGCAAAGAACGCTTTCTCTCATTTGAACAAAATCTCTCAATGATAAATGGACCTTTATAATTCTAACAACCGCATTTTTATTATAAACCGCGTCATCAACTCTTAATGTGTGCGTGTTATACTACCCACGTTGAAAAATCAACTATCCTAATTTCTAATGTCCGTCTGTAACTTCCTGCAATTAGGTAGTTAAACAGAAGTATCGATAATTTTTCGGTTTTACTGTGAAGATTTTTTCATAAGCCCGTTTTGTCGATATCCCAGGACTTTTTTGAATATTTTATGAAAAAAAATTTTAAGCCTGTATTGTCGATACCTAATAGTACCTATTGCTACTTTTTCGAATTTTCTTTGATTTTTTTTGTAAACCTGTATTATCTATACCCTGATTTTTAATGGTGATACTTGTGTAGAAGTACACAAGAAAGCAGGAAATGGGATAAATCAAATAAAAACTTGGCTAGATAAAAACTTATTAACCCTTAACACTAACAAATCTGTACTGTTGGACCGATCGGACTCAAAATTTGGAAACATATTCTTTAGAACCCGGCGGGTAACATAAGCGATATTTCCTCCCTACCCTTTTACCTCTTCTCCTCCCCCTGCTATACTTTCAATGCAAATCTACACCGTTTGTCCGACCTGACCCAAATTTTGCATACTTATTTTTTAGGACCCGCCGGGTAACATAGGTAACATTTCTCCCCTCCCCTTTACCCCTTTCTATCCCCCTGATATATTTTCAATGGAATCCCCCTCCCCCTCCCCCGATATATTTTCCACTCAAATCTGCACCGTTTGACCGATCTGACTCATATTTTGTATACTTACGAGTATTCTTTAGGCCCAGACGGGTAATATAAGCGATATTTACGACTCCCACTTATCCCACTCCCTCCCTCTGATATATTTTCTGCATAAATCTACACTGTTTGACCGATCTTACTCAAATTTTGTACACGTATTCTTTGGGAATCAGTGAGTAATAAAGGTAACATTTCCCCCCTCCCCCTTTACCGCCGATCCTCGTCACTATACAATTTCTATAAAAATCTGTACCGTTCGACTGATTGTATCCAAATCTAGCATACGTAATCCTGAGGACCTAACGGGAAAAAACTGGCCACATTTTTCCCTGAACATGCTATCCATCCCAGCAATAGAAATATTGTTTTAATTAGAGGCTTTGCAAAAAAATGGAACCTTTGTTCCCCCCACAAATTTATTTTCAACTTGATCCTGAACCCGCGGAACACCGGGGACGAACAGCTAATATATAGAGACATATAAGGAAGCAATAATGGAATATTTTAATTTAATTGACGTTCACGCTGAAAATCGTCAAAAAGTCCAGCAGACAAAACGACAGCGAAAAGCTGCTCACTTGTTTCAGAGGAAACACCTTCCTGACATATTTAATCAAAACTTCATACCCTTCCTGAACCGGCCCTAGTCTTTACGGGACGTTAAGTAATTACTTTTAGAAATTGCTTAGTTTTAAACATCACGTCCGCTAGTTGAAAGGCGCGTAGGATTTTTGTACAAAAAAGAGCTGTTGGTCAAAACGGTTTGTAATTCAAGATAAAACTTATCTTAACATTTCTTAACTTCTTTTAACACAGCGCCTCTAATGCAATATTGTAGGTCAAAGGTGAAATATGAGACAAGGAATTATTTTGTAAGTGCTTTGGAAAAAATATGACCGCTGTACTGAAAGCACTCGGAACGATTTATCTTAATATTTCAAGTTCTTGAGAATTTGTCACGATCAGCCTTCACAACACGGAGTTAGTTGTTCGAACAAAACATCACACAATCTGTAGCCCGCAAAACCCTAATATTATAGAATGCCTTTAATTTATAAATTATGTCAATGACAAATCTTTCATTCAAATGTCAAATAAAAATACGTTAAATTACGAGCGACCCTTGCTCAGCGTTGCCGGGGAATTTATTTATTATTTTCTGGGATTATGGCCCCAAAGGGTGTATGGAAATTTAGTCAAGGTAGGTGGAGGGTTTGATGTCCGGAAGAGGGAGGGTAGTGACTATATTTTCCGTAGGGTTCTAGAGTGAAATTTGGAATGGTTGACATTTTTATCGTTGGAAGGTGATGGGTTTTAACGTACGTGAAAACTGCATTTTTATCAATATCGAGTTCCAGATATCAATACTTTCCGTTCTAAAACAAGTTTGGTGCTTCGTGGCTAAAGTATGCTGTTTTCATTTTAAGCTCCAATCACTCAACTACCTGGAATCAGTTTCTAAGCCGGCGGCGATGCCACGAAGTTTGCAAAAATCGATGTTAGCGATCGAAGCAAGGTCCGACACATGTTCTGATCATAAAGATAAATATTTCTTCCAAGATATATTGTTATTCAAATAAGAATGATTAAATTCAATATATGTATTTATGTATTAAAAATGAATGTATCCACAGCAAATAGTATCAACTAGCTGATTGGCCCAGCTTCGCTCGGGACCATAATTCGGTAAGCGTAGAATTGTGTTGACGTCTCTTTTTTGCTGGTTTCGGCACCTGTGATTGGATTGACTTGCTAGATCGCCTTCGCTTTGCCAAAATATTAACAGATATTTTTGCACACAATCATAACACTCTAGAGAGAACTTTCCATAACTTTCTAGAGCATTTTGAAATCTTATAGAACTTTCTGGAATCGTCTAGAACTTTCCCTTTCCAGAACCTTCTAAAGCATTATAATTCTTTCTGGAACCTCTAGACCCACCGACGCATACCCCCCATCAGTTTGGAACCTTATAGATCTTTCAGATAGCTTGTAGAACTTTCTCTTTCCAGAATTTTCTAGAGCATTCACGAACCCTATAGAGCTTTCCGAAACCTTTTTCCGAAACTCGCTAACACACTCTGCAACTCAGTTTGGAACCTTATAGAACTTTCTAAAACTTTCTCCAACCAAAACTTTCTAGAGCATTCTGGAACCTTCTCTTAATCTTCTGGAACCTTCTAAACTCACCAATGAACTCAGCCACTCGATTTGGAACCTTATAGAACCTTTTTAAACTTCTTCTCATTCCAGAACCTTCTAAAGCATTCGAGAACCTTAATGAACGTTCTGGAACCTTTTAGACTCACCGACACACTCCGCCACTCAGTTTAGAACCTTATAGAACTTTGAGGAATCTTCTAGAATGTTTTCCTTCCAGAAAATTTTAGAGCTTTACCGAACGTTCTGGAACCTTTTAGACTCACAGACACATTCCGCCACACTGTTTGCAACGTTAGAGAACTTTCGGAAATCTTCTACAACGTTCTCCTTCCAGAACATTCAAAAACTTTATTGAACGTTTTGGAACCTTCTACAGTCACCGACACACTCTGCCACTTTATTTGGAATCTGATAGAACTTTCGGAAATCTTCTAGAACGTTCTCCTTCCAGAACTTTCTATAGCTTTATCGAACGTTCTGGAATTTTCTAGTCTCACTGACACACTCCGCATTCAGTTTAGAACCTTATAGAACTTTGAGGAATCTTCTAGAATGTTTTCCTTCCAGAAAATTTTAGAGCTTTACCGAACGTTCTGGAACGTTTTAGACTCACAGACACATTCCGCCACACTGTTTGCAACGTTAGAGAACTTTCGGAAATCTTCTACAACGTTCTCCTTCCAGAACATTCAAAAACTTTATTGAACGTTTTGGAACCTTCTACAGTCACCGACACACTCTGCCACTTTATTTGGAATCTGATAGAACTTTCGGAAATCTTCTAGAACGTTCTCCTTCCAGAACTTTCTATAGCTTTATCGAACGTTCTGGAATTTTCTAGTCTCACTGACACACTCCGCATTCAGTTTAGAACCTTATATATATATATATATATATTGCGACGAAATAAATCATGTTCGTCACACTTCGTTCACGGCAACGCGAACAAAATGGTTTCATTCGGATTTTGACACCCTCACGTACAAGATTTGAAATCTTCGCACCCTTTTTAAGAGGTGAGCAGTGAACTGAGAGACGCCATTTGAAGTAGCATCGTAATAACATTGTTTAATTGTAGATTTATGCTAATAAGTGAATTCTTATCAGGGTTTCTACGTCGGGATCACGATGTGATCCCATCTCCTGACGTCAAGTGTACGGCCTATTGAAACGAGGTCCGGCAAAAGGGTCCACATGTTGGAGTAAGAACGTGCATCCATTGACCCACTGGATGCCGATCTTATCCTGAACTGGAGGAAGACACCATGGCGTGACGCAGCTGCCTAGCGTCTTCCGGACGACGCAGTTCGCACATAGGAGAAATTGGTATTCTCTGAATCTCACTCTCATTTCAAATACCTTTCACTCGTCTGACGTCGCGGCATATAGTGGAGTTTTGTAAAGCGCCGGAGTTTAGCCAAAACATCAGTGATTAAATCAACGATAAGGACATTTCGAGCCGCATGCCGAAGCGTTATCATGTATCATTATTGCGTCTAACGCATTGTAAATGTAATTCTTTAGCGTCATGAATTTCCCCGGTCCACGACATTGGCGATAGCGTTACCGCCAGTAGAGTTCTCAAATTGTGGGTTATGTTGCTTTCCTTTTAAATTAAGCGGCCGCTATCGACAGTGTCGAGGATTGGCCAGTTTATCTTAAATTAGAAGTAGTGAAATAATTTAGTAAAATATCATCGGGTAAATTAGCTGTGGTTGCCTTCAGCGGAACAGTTACTTGTTTGCTTAAATTTATTGAATACATTCTTATGTTGATTGCACAAAATGTCTTGTTATGTAAACCAATCATTGTTAATCTGTTGCAACTTGAACTTGTTAATATGAGAGGCACTTGAAGCGGCTCGAGAGAGAGTTCAGTGCGCACATCACCGAAAGGACCCTGAGATTGAAATAGAGATGTAAGGTTAGTCCCATTCTTCTCCGATTGAACTAGCTGGTGATGACGAGGGGCTCAGATCATAGGGATCTGAACTCCACGTATTATATATAGATATATAGATATATATATATATATATAGATATTATATATATATATATATATATATATATATATATTATATATACTAGCTGTGCCCGCGCGGCTTCGCATGCATAGATTTTTAGTACATTGTTTGGATCGTCATAGAACTTTCGCGAACCTTCTAGAACATTCTCCTTTCAGAACTTTCGAGAAATTCTAGACACACCGACACATACCGTCACTCAGTTTAGAACCTTATAGAACTTTCGGAAATTTTCTAGAATATTCTCCTTCCAGAACTTTCGAGAGCAGGTTTTTCCGGAACCTCTTAGACTCACCGACACAGTCGGCGCGCCTATTTTGAAACAATCTGAAGCATTTGCCACCTTCCCATAACAAAACAATGTGCTAGAAGCACATTTTCGTCACCCACTCCCACTCACGCACAGCCACCCCCACCAAACTCGCTTATTTTCGATGTGACACCAAAGGGTACCACCACCATTACCACCGGTGGGTGGTTGTGACTGGTTGTGGAGAAAACTTGGCGGGTAGGGAAACACGGGTTTCTTTTTACCTATTTAGATATATATATATATATAATATATATATATATAGATCTCTCATCTCTCTCTATCTCTATATCTCTCTATACATCGTTCATATATCGTCTCTAGATCTATATATATTATAATTGATGCGCCTGGAATTAATAGAAAAAATAAGTTCAGAAAAAAGTGAAAACAATTGTATTAAAATAAAAAAGTACTAGATCTTCGATCTACATCTAACATCTAGAGAAATCTACATTTAGAAATTACATCTTCAGATTTATATTCTTAGATCTAAAGTTGTAGGTATTTAAAAATAATAATTGATGGGAAATCTATAAAAAATTAACTTTTAAAGTTTATTAGAATATTATTAGACTTTTGACTTTTATAGCGTTAAGTTTGTAATTGGAATTCTTCTTCTTCCTCAGCCTTCTTCCCTTCACTGCTGGATGTAGGCCTCTTCCATTATCCTCCACTCATCTCTGTTTTTCCCCCCCAACGCATCCGGGTTCTTCCTACTTGCTGGACTATGTCGTTAGACCACCTTTTGGGAGGTCTTCCGACTCTTCTACTTTTCGTTCAGGACCTCCACTGTAGGATTCTGGTTGCCCATCTAGTATCCTCCTTTCTGTCGAGCCATATGTCCAGCCCATTGCCATTTTATTTTCGCAATACGGTCTATAATATCGGCAACTTTTGTTCGGCGTCTTATTTCTTTATTTATGATTTTATCTCGAAGGCTCACGCCGAGCATCTGCCTTTCCGTGGCCCGCTGTGTATGTACACTTTAATTTGTGTATGCATTTTGCTGTTAGTGTTACTTTTTCTAGGCTGTATATCAACATCGGTAGGATACACGTATCAAACGTTTTTCTTTTCAGGCATACTGGGATTTATTTATTTTCAAATAAGTGTTTCAATTTACCAAATGCTGCCCAGCCCAAACCTATTCTTATTGGTAGTTCTTCTATTTATTTCTTATGATCAAGGTCTTTATGTAATTGGACATAATTATCAATTTCAAAATAAAAATTTTGTGTTGGCATTGATTATTTTTACCGTCTATCGGTTTCCATACTACCGTATCTTCATCAGAACTAACGCACAATATCATGTTTCTGTGTATGTCGAACTGACACACAATATCGTTCAAAGGGTTTGTAAGTTTTTTAATTGTTGTTTTTTTTTAAATAAATTAATAAAATTTAACTTTTAAAATAAGAAAACAATTTATTCTACTATCTCTATGAAAGTCGGGGGGACTCGTGTATAGAGAAAGAGTATTGGAGGTATAAAGTATAAATATGCGTTAATCTAAGTAATACAAAATAGTATTGAATGTATAACAATGATTATGTACAAAGAAATATTATATTAGTTAGAAGTAGTAGTAGCCTTAAATTCTGTTTTTATTTGATGATAGTATTGGGGTGGAAGATGCATTTGTTGTGAACTGACATTTTCAAACAGTTTCATGTTTTTTTTATTTAAATTTTAAATTTATTCTGATATGTTATTTTAAATTAATAATAACATTAGGTACACGTGGAAATAGCAGATATTAAAATAAATAAATGTGAAAATAATTTCATGAGGGGTTGAATACCGAAGAGAACTTTTGGACATTCGTTATTTTTCTTTTGCCCTTGCCATCACTTTTTTGATGGCGAGGGCTTTTTGGCGTACTCTGATAGATCGGACTTTTTATTGGATTGTTAGTATTAATAATAACAACCCTTCCTGAGGAATATGATAAAATATATATATAATTGAGCTTATTATTTGAACGAGTAATTTTCTATTACATGATAATGAAATATCAAGTACTGCTCTAATCGAATCAATGAAATTTAATATATCTACAGAAATTCTATTTGAACATTTCCGTGGTCGGTATATTACATGTGAATGTTAAATTTTCAATTGGCGCGCGGGAAACATAATTCTTGTACAGTACACATACATTTATTAACTTTTCGGCAGTAAGCCACATTAATGTTTAGAACTAGAATGTTCCAGAAACGTGAAGGCAGTTACTTCGTAGAAAGCAAAAACCACCTTGTTAATAGTTACTTGTTTTATTTCCGACGAAATTTAATATAATCTTGTATATAACATATTCATCCAAATTCAGTAAACTCGTATTGTTAAGAATGTAATGTCATAGGTAGCGAAAATTATACTCTATCTTCGTTAACGAAGTTTAACAACTTCGTTCCTAATGTTTATGTTTATATTTGTGATAATTTATATAGCGCCGTTTTTGCGTAAATGACGACGCTTCAAGGGTGCTTTACAGATGCGAAAACCAGAATTAGTAAGTTTCTAGGCTCTTCTTGAAAGATTCCTGATTTTCCATGGATCTCAACACTGGTGGCAGCTGATTCCGCATAGCCGGGCCTGCAAAACTGAAACACACAAGCCTTGCCGCAGCATTCATCACTGAGTCATATCACTTCAAGGCTGTCGTAGGCTGTCCTGCATATATTGAGTTACCATAGTCCAGCCGCGAGAAGACGCACGCGCTAATAAGTTACTTTTGCTGGAAGGCATTTTCTTACAGACTTGATCTATCTTAAACCATAGAAACTAGCGCTGACAGGTTTGTTAATCTGATTTCTAACAGGAAAGTATGTAAATCTTTGGATAGAATGAAGGGAACACTACTTGGGCGGTTCAAATACGTCAAGTGTTATTTTGAAACAATATTATTTAGGCCATTAGTAAACAATTAAAAAAACTGTTATTATGTGGTAACAAGTTAATCGTGAAAACATTAAAACCAAAAAAAAATACTACACAACATGATGATGCATAGTGATGCACTACTATATTATACGGCTGGTGGTGGTACAAAATTGATAAATTCTAATTGATAAATCTGGCAGACATTCAACGCTTCTCTCTGCATATTTTTCAATAGTCGAGATATTATTGAATATTATTTTCCCCTCATCGTGGGAATTTCTAGATAACGTTAAAACAGACGATAAATAAGCATTATTATTATTTTTAAGTCTATTGGAAAAAAAATATTAAATTCCCTCCCTTATTTTTTATTGAAAAAAATTACCGTCGAACGACGTTTAGGGACTTTAAATTATGATCAGCTGTCCTTAATGTCAGTTTCCGGGCGCCAAGAAAACCGCTATTAATGGGGCGAGCGTTCGCATCCATCGTCACATTATTGTTTTATAATCGGGTCAGGAGGGCCATTGGCAACGAAGCTCGGGTAGAACATTTTTACACATAAACATACATATTTTTTAAATTAATGATGCAATTATTCGCTTTTTCATCGTCATTTCTCGAAGATGGTACCTGTCACTGTGCCGCAACATCGAAGAGCGGTCTTTTAGGGAACCGAAGAATTGAGCTATATGAGCCGAAGCACCTATAAAGAATGCGTTTATCCTGAAATAAATCCAATCACGAAAAGTTCTGTCACAAGATTTTTCTAATTTTTCGGCCACTTTATGCGTCAAAATTACAACTGATAAACTAAAATTATCCTGGGCACAACTTTGAGACGGATCACACCCGGAAGGGTACCTACCGTGTTAGTAGATACAATGCGTCGGATCTGCATACGACTGTGTCCAGGCACCTATGCTACCAATACCGAACGAGAGTATTAAAATATATTGCTGAGAATAATCGAGGCAGTGTATGGTTTTATGCGACATATTGTATAAAAATGGTACCGTTTTTCTTTATGCTTCAACAGGTCAAGGAGGCCAATTACGGAAGCGAAAAATATCACAAAAACAGACAGACTAAAGTAAATTAAATACATATGAAAACCTGACAATATTGTTGATTCCCGGTGAGGTCAAATAATAACAATATAATATATAGGTTTTCGCGGCTATTCAGAATCTTATGTGTGCTGTTTTCTGGGATATTCTGCCGGGTATAACTGACCTCTGGCCGACGTTTCGGATCCCATCGCAGGGTCTATCACATCAGCCCTGCAACGGGATCCGGAACATCGGCCAGAGAGATCAGATATACAGGGCAGAGTATTCCATAAAACTGCACACAAAAAATCACCTGGAATCGAACCCGAAACATTCAGCGTGAGAAACCAGTGTCATGCCCAGTGGGCCTCGAGAGCCACCGTGAGACTAATTGTTCAATAATACTATTCATATTATATATGTACCTACAGCGAATTAACTTACACATACATTTATTGCATATGTAACAGTTTGTGTCCACATGTGACTGATCATTGGCTTATAAAAATTGTGTCATTCTACTCTGCGTAAAAAGAAAATAGGTCGCTTGACGCTCAACTCTAGGGCCCGAATAGAGTCAATACTTGCACCTTGCACCTTACACCTTTCCACTCGACCTCGTGAAAGGCACGCGAAAGGTAAGTATTCTGCTTTCCGCGTTCGTTGACTTAAATCGCATTCCAGAGTCGCTACTTGAACAAGTCAGATACTTTGAAGAATTAGGCTCGGTTGCGCCAGCAGAAGTAAATTTGGTTAGAGTAACATTGACCCGAGTAACTTTTTTTACCCTCAGCTGAGAGTAAACTCGATTTCGGGTTGTACAAACGTATTTTTTACCACTATCAAACCAATAATAAGGCTAATAGGGTGCCAAGCCGAATAAACCTCAAATACCGCATTTGTCTATGGAATTTTATTTATTTCAGTTTTTCACCACTGGCAATACGTACTTTTGCGGTTCAAAACCAGTTCAAACAAACCACTTTATTCTGTGAAACAAACCAAACCAACGTCAAACCATCGCTAAAATAACTCGAAATTAAAATATTCATTTTAATGTTTACAAATTTCAATACGAAAATGACAGCGACAAAATTCAAATGACAAGTACCTATATGGATAAATGTCACATTTTCAAATCAGCTATGAGAGGACGGCCATTTTTTTACCTTTACCCACCTATCTTGGAGAGTAAAAAAAAGTTACTCATGTATGTACTTCGGCGAATTAAATATTATTACCATAGATGGCGCAACCCGATTTAGTAAAAAAAGTTTAGTAAAAAAAGGTAAAAAAAGTCGAGTAACTTTTTTTACCTTTACTTTAGATGGCGCAACCGGGCCTTAGAGGTTCGTAAAATGACGCGTGTGTAAATTAGTCCTGGTTAGATTGTAGCTCTCGTCTATTTGTTTTTATCTATGGTTTTTGTTTACCTGTCATCTTGTTATAGCAACGAGTGCTGTGTTGTCAATTAATACTTTTACCAGGCATTTAATTTCGTTTATATTCATCTTCTGTTTTAAACATAATGACATAGTTTATTCGAAGAACTACAGTATCAAAATTATATGCTTATATATGTACTAACAAACATATTAAGGCACCAAAAAATTGAAAGGAATGTATTTTTCAATGTCTTCAGTAAACATTGAAAAATAAATTCAGTTCGGTAAGAATACATGCATTGACAGGTAAATAAGTACGTATATAGTTTTCAGAATAAAATTAATATAGGAAAAGATTTTCATTACCTACAATATCCAAAGCAATATATATTCTATGAAGCAACTGAAGGTAAAAAGAACAAATTTCAGTACATACCTATATCTTGACCATTCTCAGAAGTTCCGTTATGATAAGATTCTTGGTGTGAGTGAGGATTGTAAATGACATTGTAAAGTAGAGACAAGTCATAGTTTGTGGCATTGGATTGCAGGCCAATGGAGAAGATTGCGGAAAGATGACAAGTGATGGAATTTTTTGAGGTTGAAGATGAAACGGATACATAAGTTTTGAAGGCCTTCCAGTTTGTTGAGATACTCTACATTGACATCCAAATTAACACACATAACCGACGGAGTAATTCAAATTTAGAAAATATTCCGCGACGTTATCGGGCCGCTATGTTATTAATAAAACTTTTCTAATGATTCCAATTTGAAAAAACCAATAAAATTTCTAAAAATCCGAAATTATACTATAATTATTCAATTTTTTTTTAAAGAAAATTTGATAGATCTTCTTGATCGTCGCCACGAGTCTACTTGCCAAGTTTCAGTTCGATTGAATTACGGGAAAATGGTCAAAAATCGATCCAAAGTTTTTGTTGACGGCAAGCAAGCAAGCAGACGCCACGAGTTAATATAAAGGGAGTAAAAAGAGACAAATTTAAAACGCAAACATACAAAATGCAAATGTATGAAATAAAAATGTTAGTTTCTCACGTTACAAAATGAAAATCATCTTGACGTACGTGTACATATCGCTCAATAATAAAACAACAGAAATTAATGTGTGCAATGTATGTAGGCTCAAGCCATATTGCTTCCAAAATAGTACAATTCAATATTTGATAAAATGAAGGAATTTTTTTCTTTAATAAACCAAATAATTAAGAAATATTAATTGACATAAGAAAATGTATTTTTCAATGTTGAAGTATCAAACATAATAATTTCGTTGTCTGTCTGTCGGGTAACGGCTGGGGATGGGGCTTGAACGCATGTTGCTACGGTCGCCTCTCCGCAGATTATTAAGCAGAAAAAATTAGGCATGTTAAGAATATTACAACAAGAAAGAATAAAAAAATTTAACAATAGAAAAAAGCCTCAATTAGTAGTAATTAGAAAAAGCCTCAATTAGTAGTAAGTAGAAAAATTTAGCATGTTAAGAATACTACAACAAGAGAGAAAAAATTTAAACAAAAGAAAAAGAGACTTAATTAGTAAGCAGAAAAAATTAGCCATGTTAAGTAAAAGACAACAAGAAAGAATAAAAATTTAAACAAGAGAACACGTTTTCCGTAACGCAGTGAGAGGTGTATTTATACTGATGCGTGTGGGATTGATGGCACGAAACGCCGCTAAGGTAGCTCCGCCCCCTACGTACACGTAATGCCCTTCCCGCTCCACGTACGGGCTCGTCCACCCCCCCCACTCCGCCGCCTGGCGGAGAAGAAGCGATGTCCCGTTATTTCCCCTATAAAAGGGGCAGCACGCGCCGAATCGGACAGATTTTTCTTGTCGCGGAATAATTTGTCCGCCGCCGTTGGATAACGGCTTGCCGCTGCCACTGTCGCGGCCCACATCTGCCGCTGCCGCACAATTCATCGCAGCCGCCCTGCTGCTCGGCTCGGCGCCGCCCTTCAATGCTACCGCCTACCTCGTGGCTAGTCGCTACAACACCTCGCGTTGAGACACATCCGCTCCGCGAGGCATCCGCCGCCGACTGCGCTAAAACCCTACCGCCGTCTAAATTGCGGCCACCCACCTTGCGGCTAGCTGCCCCCGCGCCATCGTCGCCCTCCTCGCGTTGAGCCGCACCCGCCCCGCGAGGCCACTGCCGCCCACTGCGCCGCCCTCGCCATCGCCTGACATTTTTGTAATTACTTGTGATACGGACACCTGCTAATTGTGATGTTGGTTGTATTTGAGAGGTTGTTGTGGAGTTTCCTACTCAAGCAAGGAAATCTCCTTTTCCAAACCCCAAATAATCTCTCCACAACATTTCTTGTCGCTATTTGTGATCTATTATAATGTTCCTCAGCATTGGTTATTGCATTTAACAATGGCGTAAATAAGTAGTTCGTCTGAGCACACCCGCTGTCACCGAGCAGGATGCCTGAGACCGTTCCTTCTTCAAACTTCCTACGACAGCTGCTATTATAGAAAATTCTTGAGTCGTGTGCGGAACCCGGCCATCTGGCAATAATATCAAATATTTCCATCCTCGGTCCGGACACTACTTGCACATTCAGCGAGAACCACTCTTTCCTATTCCTAGATATTTCCCCTTTGGCTCTCGTAGGGCTTTTGATGGGAATGTGGATGCAATCCACTCCTGGAAATCGCGCTTTTTGATAAAATAGCCCTCGGTTTTCACAAAGGACCTGGGACGACCGAGGGAATTAAACAAAATTTTTGACTGGCTGTGCCAATTGTGGCTGTGTTGTTGTTGGCTGTGTTCGCACGATTCTGCAAGAAGTTGGCTGGCTTATTGCGTGGAGATTTCCAGCAACAGTCTGAAAAAATATGTTATAGATAATTGCCGATAAAATACTTTAAAGATTGTGTTGTTTTGTTTCTGAAATCCCCATATTTAGAATATTTTGAGTTTGTCCAAATTTTAAGAACAGTACTGGATTTTTTGTCACAGTGACATCATCAATCAATCAATCAATCAATATAATATTGATTAGATTTAATAAACATGGTATTCGACCATGGGTGGAAATGGTGAATGTTACATTGTATAAAGTGATCATTCAAGCTAGCCGTACGATAGGTCGTAAGCCCTATGAACACCCAAAGACTTCCACCTACTTTCCCATAAAAATATAATTTCGTGTTTGTGAGACATCTATAAAATATTGATTCCCCATATTTACCTGAAAATTTCCCGTCGCAATAAAACGCAGCGCTACTGCAATTTTTATAATGGGAGGAATCGGCAGGCCTCGATTTGTAACAACACTGTGATTTGGAAACAATAAAGGCATTATTGTTTCCATCACTGTTGACTTTTCCAGCCGAAACCTCATATTAAAATTTTGAAAACTGTAAAATTCTACAGCATTCTCAAAACCTCGCAAGTACCGTCGTATTGCTACCGGCCTATCCATCCTATCAATTTCTTCGAGGTATTGAACATAATAGTCCGTAAAACTATCATCCAACAGGTTGATGTATTCATATTAATTTTATTGTGGAAAACGCGTCAATTTCGATCGTATTTGTTTCCGACGATGGGGTGGTCGTTTTTTTTCGTAAGAGAGACGGGAGCCAAGGGTCAAGACATTTAAAAATTCTCTCTTGTCATAAAAACACCCTCATTGTGTGGGCCGGACACGTGTTAGCTGCATTGGTTGAAACGACCGTTCGTTCATAAAGAAACATTGAACATGATTTTTAACGAATAGTTCTGGGTAATTCGACAATAACTGCCGAGGTTCATTATGTTAGGAAGGTCCGCTATTGTCTCTATAAGGAAGAAATATATTACGAACAATTGACAGGTTACATGGTCTACCGCAACTTTTCCGGGTACTGGCCGATTGTCTTAGGATAGAAACACAGTAATTGCGACGACCGAAAAACTGTCTGTAATGTTATATAATAGAAAAATAAGGAGATGTAGAAAAAATTCCATACATCTCTTTTAGCTATCGCTGTCAAGTCACATCCGTTGAATTTCAAAATGCTTTGAATGACGAAATAAACCACCCATTATTACAAGTAGCCAGGACCTACTCTAGAATGAGGGAGATATTGTCTTGTTAAAATCAATATTATATAAAGATTATCGATAATTAAATGTTCCTTAATAGGTAGTTAAGACTGATGTATAATATATGATTATTACTTTGTGCTTTTGACGATTATATTTTGACAGGGAAGTGAATATACCTACTTCTTACTGTGTGTTTTTTATTGGACTTTAATGTAATGTAGAATGTATAGATTAAGGTAAATGTATAGATAGAGCTGTAGTTTATAATTTGAATGTAAATATATGTTAGCTATATTAATAAAAAAAGGGTTAGGTACCTACTAAGTGCTAAGATTTTGTATAGTGATAAAATAATTGTTAAGGTAATTAGTTAAATAGATTATTAAATAAAATAAATTAATAAATATTTATATTACAATTTAGTCCAATGTATTTATGTCATTAATTGTGTGTATTGTTTTTACCAGTTGTACTAAATTTTAAGGTAATTAGTTAAATAGATTATTAAATAAAATAAATAAATATTTATAGTACAATTTAGTCGAATGTATTTATGTAATTAATTGTATGTATTGTTTTTATCAGTTGTACTTATATTAAGGTGTTTATTTTTTTAGTTAATTAATAGTAAAATAAATATTAGGGGGGTGTAGTCAAAAATTAGGCCTGTCCAATAAGGATCGGCGGAGGAACCAAGGGACTGTGGCCAGACAGGGAGAAGCAGGCCCACAGCCGCCAAGACTCTATATAAGAGACGGCTGGCCCCTCCCACGGACAGTTGAAGCCCGGAGAAAGGACAGTGAGTCACGACGGCTGAGAGTGGACCAGTGAGGGTCGAAGTGCTCCGTAGACGAGAGTGACGAGATGCCTACTGGCCGTGTGGTGGAACAGAGGTAGTGAGATTCAACGGGTCAGTGCAACAGTTGAGTTGACTATGCAGAGGAGCTCCGCAAAAGACAGGGAAGTGTCTCCAGAGGCAACGGTCAGGACCGGTCAGAGTGACCGTCCAGTGGACCCCTACAACGAGGACCTAGAAGTCTATCAACAGCGGCATCAGGTGGATTGAGTAGCTTGATACTACCGCTGTTATAGACAGGTCCAGAAGATGACGATAGGATCAGTGGATCCGGTTATCAGGGCGATAACCAGGCCGCCAGTGCCGGCACAGAAGACGGGAACGTGGAAGACGTGGCCATCATCGCACCACGCGTGGCTGAAATAAGACGACGAAGAGAAGACGGGAGATCCAAGGTAGTAGTAATAAGATTAATTTTTGTTGTTGTTTGTATATTGATTGTGCCCCTGTAGATAATATACGATGTCACGTGTAATTGTACCATAAGCTACTTCTGTATAATTTTCTTTTATTGATTTATTTTGTGTGTCCGTAGGTTAAGGTTTGATTTCTAGGAATATAATTATTTTTGTAATATAATTTTTTATTTTGTCTCCCCGTCCCACCCTCTAAGTGACTGATTGAAAGAATAGCGATACAGCCTGAGAGCGCGAGGTGCGACTTCGAGTACCTCCGCCTTCTGGCGTAGCCAGGACCTCTCTAATTAATTTAATTCCAGCTAATTAAATTAAAAGTCGTATCGTTAGGGTCAATATCCGCCATGATTATAATAAATTCGACTTAAGTAAAATTTTAAGGAAGTTTGGTATTGAATAAGGAAGAAATCTAGCAGTTTGCAAGAACTGTCAGAAAAAGTAGATATTCGGCCGATTTCCTTACAATAATGTCGATAATGCGCATGCGCACCGCTAAGCATTGACTGTGAAATGAAGAACCATAGAAATTTCATACAAAATTGTAAGGTGGACACTGTCTTGTCGTTTGTCGAGGTGTGTGACGTCATAACGAATATAGATTTCACTCTGACTACAAATTTCATTTTTGAGTGGTCCCTTAAACCTTAAAATCGTATAAGTATTGACTCAGTATTCGGGCCTAGGTATACATAATTTCGAGACAAATCGCCGAGAGAAATCTCATCTATGTAAACGCGCCATAGGGGAGAGAGCCATCTTCATTACAACAAGAAAAATAAATATACATATATTAAATTAGAAAAATTTTACAATATACACAAGCGTACATAAGAAATGAAAAGTTATAAAAAAATATAAAAAATTAAATTTTATATATTGTCTTGAATAAAATGAATAGATACCTCGTATCTCGAACCAGACTAAAACTCGGAATAATGACTGCCTACTAATCCAAGGTTAGGTGATACATTATGCATGAATCCTGATTTCAATTTCCTTTAACAAGAAAACTTAACTTTTCTTGTCGAATTCCGCCGAAGCTTTCCAGGAAGATGAGAGAAGTAAAACACTTCTTACATATTATAACACAAACTTTCCTTTGTATGGTAAAACAGATATCGCACTCATCCCCAGTTGGATTGCAACGATATTTTTACAGAAAAAATCTTGTAAAGGCGAATCGCAAATATTACTTATAAAAATATCTATAGATTTTTATAAAGTATATAAATTAGATTTAAATTTTATTTTATAATTAAAAGAGATATATTTTTATTATTATGTTGCAAATTTACAAATTTGCTAATTAAAACAAATTATATGAGACACATCGTTGGTTTGGTAATTTATTAATTGATTAAATAATATAGGCATTAGGGGGACCGGAAAGAAAGCAAAATTTATGTTAACTCATGTAAACCATTTATTTAATGGAAAAATATTTATCAAATAATTTTCCATAACTCTTTTCCATTTTTCGCATAATTTTTCAATTACTTGTTTATGGAATTTTTCAGGTTTTTCATCAAAAAAAGTCTGTGTAACTTAAAGTAATATTTTTTATCTCGAGTTTTATACGGATCAAAATAAATGATAATCGAAGGGGACACTATTCGGTGAATAGGATGGGTGTGGCAAAAGTTCAAGTCAACTTCAAGTCCAAACATCTGGATCAATTTTGCAGAATTATGCCGTTGTCTTGTTGGAGTATTATTTTTTTTATCATTCACCAGATCAGATCCTTTCTTCTGACTTCTTATTTCCATTCTATGTAATTATTGGCAGTACATACAATACCTTGGGTTTTAGTAATTTAAAATGAATCATCTCTTTAAGCAGTGAAGCACTTTTTTAATGTAAGTGATAGTTCCGGGATAGGGACAGCTACCTTATCTGAAGAAAGGCAATATTTTTCACGTATTTTCACGATTATTGTACACTACCCGCTTCTCATTTAAAAAAATCAGTTTCATATCTGGTAAAGAGAGATGCAGATGCAGACAGTTCTTTGCTGCTCTAGGGTGGTTAGTGACAATTCATGGGGAAACTTAATTATTTATTTGTTAATTGTATGATGTGATAAAGATTGGTATTGTTGTACTTTTGACCGTAGTAAACTAAGCTCAGTCGATAGTTCCGAATTAGTTTGACGAGGATCAGACTCCACCAATGACATATATATCATATAGTATATCATAAAACCAGTTTTAAAGGCCTTCCCGTTAAGGAACGTCTCCGAGGTTCTCATTGCCCTTTTAAAAATTTACTTAAATTTACTTCCACCTATAGAACTTATTAAGTTTCAAAATGTCTCCATACAAATCAGTTCAAACATTTTTCGACACTTATTTTCCTTCATTTCCTAATCAAATAAAACAGCGTGCAATGGCGCAAATATTCTCCATCACTTTTTAGCCCTGACATCGTTTATAAATAACGGTAAAAAATATTCGGAATAAAAACACTAAATTTACAACCCTCACAATCCACTAATAACACCAATATGTGTTTTTGTTTTCATACGCAAACTGACTAAAAAAGAGTGTCTGAAAATTTTTATTACTTTCCGGTCCCTTTAATATGTATTTAATATATATATGGTGGTGGACATAACAATGGATTTGACAGGAGAAGGATTACTTTCTGGATGCTGGTTCTGTAACTCCTGCCGCGGTCCACCGTGTAACGAGCTTCCTTCTTTGGGATGGATAACACTGGCGATTATTTGTATTTTATGCAGTAAATAAAGAAATAGATTCTAAAGCGATAAGTAATGTTTCTTAGCGGCGCGGTGGTAAGCGATACACACAAAAGATGTATAATTCCTTAGGTAACTCGGACACTCGGCGGCGTTATTCGAACTGAGTACAGATCTGTGCTTGCACATGTGGGTAAATAGACAAAGTAGATGCGTGAAGGACAAGGAGGGAAGCGGGGATGATCTAATCAATTTCACTCGCGATCGAAATGACGCTAACATATGGAACCCAATGAATACATTTTAATTTGATACCTTTCCAAAGAAAATGCCAGTAAAATAAGTTAATTTAGATCAAATTCAAATTCCTTTTATTGCTTTCATTTAATTGCTATTTAAGGGGATATTCTAGTCTAGAAATTTTAAAAAATCAAAAAATTTTTTTTGTACATTTCGTAAGTTTAGACATTCAAAATTATGTCCTCAAAAGAATTTTTCAAAATTCCAATTATTTACCAAGATACAGCGATTTCGGTGAGGCGGCAAGAAAAAACAATAGATAGATGTTGCCCGACTACCTGCGGATGGATTCCCCATACAATCTTTTTATACTCTATACCTAAATAATGTATATTTAACTAATATGAACATTTTGAAGTTGAGGAAGTTCCATTGTATGGAGCAGGAATCGCCGGTTAAAAATATGTAAGTATACCGTACTGAAACTTTACTAAAACTTTAAATGCGTTTTTCTAGAAACGACATTTTTCAAGCTGGCGTGCATGATATCTAAAGTTCTACTAAACCGACTTATTTTAATTTTTGTGTGAACCTTTTTTATACATCCATCCTCTATAGCCCCTAGCAGATTTAATTTTTACTATTTAAAAAGAAAATTAAACTCTTAAAAAAAACGTGAAAAAAGTTTTTTTTTTAAACGGCCGCCATTTTTTTTAAATTTGTTTTTTTTGTCTTCGAGGTAGGGGCGATAGCGACATTTGTATTAATTAAAAATCCGTTATTTTTTTGTTTCAAATGACCACAAGGATCGGAACCATGCACGCCAGGACCCTCCACTTTTTTTGGACCCCCCCACTTTACCAGTCGATAATTTTTCGAGTTTTTTTTTATTATTTTTTATTTTCGATGTATTTTTAAAACATAAATAAACGAATGTTAAAAAAATGTATGCCAAAAATATTCTTTGTTTTTTTTTACAAAGCTCTAAAAAAACGCCCGAAATTCGTGCCTCTAGACTAGAATACCCCTTAATAATCAGTTTTTAACAAGTACTGGGATAATATATAGTGTTTTTTTTTATTTAATTTACATTCCTCATTTTAATGAATAATTTGACCAAGTGATCCTGGCATTATACCATAATACACACCTTTATTGTCTAGCAACAGCAATTATTGTTGTCTGGTAGTGTTTAAATGCAATGAGATTACCTTTTAATATAATTTTATACAGGAAATACATCTATGTTGTCAAGAATGATGAAGTATACTACAAACACCTTTGTGCCTCGGTCCATGAAAAGATATTAAATTTGTCGGAAAATTGGTAATAAGCACAAAGCAGCCTCTCTCTCCTAAAACTACCATTGTTCCCGTCGGAACAAAAACAGCTATTTCCTGAAGACCTGCAATAAAGGAAATTTAAATAGCGAACTTTTCCGGGTGCTTTTTCAATTTCTGCTTATTATTAATTTATGCAGATTATTAATTTATGTTATATTATAAATACCTTCCCCTCCAAATTCATTGGACCGAAAAATCATTCAAGAATGAATTATTTTATTTAAGAACGACTCGACCGATTCTTATGATCTTTGATTTGTTGGATTTGTTTCCGCCCTGAATAGCAGAATAACTATTAAAACATCGGGAAAAATCACGAAAAAAATTATACATTTTGTATGGGACGCCATTTTTTTGAAAACAAAATTACGTTAATGAACAATAAACTGTGTGTTTGATTTTTCAGGCAGATTGGGTCATAATTCAATTTCATTCCGATCAATCGTCTGGTGTGGAATTATGTTTTCGATCTGATTTTCGTAATTTTTTATTTATTTTCGTGATTATTTGTGATATATTAACTAATTGCTGACTATCGGAAACGGCCGTGTTCTTGTCGACGATTCGAACGGATTGCTTTAGTTTCCGCCGAATTTTTTCAATTTCGTCTCAACGAAGGACGACCTCATCAACAAAGAGTTTCCAAACATCGTTGCTAATCACAAAAATCACAATTGGTTGAGTGAACGAGCAATTCTTGCGACAAACAACAAGGATGTGAATCACATAAACTTCACAATTCAAAATCAAATCGTTGGTCCACTGCATTCCTTCAAATCTATCGAGTGTGCAACAAATGAAGACGAAAAAACAACAATTCAACTGAATTTTTAAACTCATTGGATCTGCCTGGATTGCCACCGCACAATTTACAACTGAAGGTTGGCTTGGTAGTCATCATGCTTCGAAATCTGAACCAACCAAAACTATGTAATATGTAACGGAACACGTTTGTGGTGAGAAAATTCATGGGCAATGTGATTCACGCGACGATATTCCAAGGAAAGTTCAAAAGTAAGAAAGTCTCATTCCGAGAATTCCAGTGATTCCAACCGATACGCCATTTGAGTTCAAACGAATTCATTTTCCGATTCGTCTTGGATTCGCCGTATTACGATACACAAATCACAAGGCAAATCATTGAGTTTTTGTGGCCCGAATATAGAAAATGAGGTTTATTTTACGGTCAATTGTATGTAGCGTGTTAACGTGTCGGCAAACCATCCGCTTTGTTCGTTTTCGCACCTGACAACAAAACGAAAAATGTCGTATATCACAAAATGCTTCAATGAAGGGAATCGCAACCTGCAAGTGTGCAACCCATCCAGCAAGTAGTTTAACAGAAAGTAGTGCAACAATGCTGCGCTTATCATTTTGATTCGCTTAAATAAAGCAAATGCCACGTGAATCACATCCATTTCAATGTAATTAAAATACTTTTCATTTTGAGTTTTACACATTTTTTGAAAATAATATTCTGAGGCGGTACGAAGTTCAAAGGGTTAGCTAGTATTTTCAAAATAGAAGGTAGTTTTGTGGGACTAAACTCTCTCCCAATTGTCTCACTTATAAAACCGTTAAACTGACAAGTATGTCAATAAATAAGCATACATCGAAACGACGTACACCAAAATACAAGAAAAATAACATTCTTTAACTGCCGCGATAATCGTCACCGAAAATATTTTTCCTGAAAAAAACTCTGCCACCGAAGGATTTGAATCGAATGCTTATCTTCAATTGTAGCAAAAGTGGTATTTAAATAAATCGGCTAATTATATCTGAGAAAGTTGATAAACATTGATATAGTTGGAAAAACTTTTGTTAAATAAAGTGATAAGGGGTTATCAAGTGGACTTAGTGAAAGACGGCTCTTCGAGGAACAAATTTATTTACAGAAACATAAAAAATGAATAACAACAGTGAATTATACATAAATAAACAATCTATACCTATAAAACTCAATGTCTGTCTGTCTGTTCTCTATACAAATCCACACCGTTTGTCCGATTCGATTCAAATTTTGCATACTTATGCTTTGGGACCCGGCGGGTAACAAAGACAACATTTCCCCCCTATTCTCATACCCCTTCCCCTCCCCCTGACATATTTTCAACAACGGTGACAAAAGTCACATTTCCTGCCTCTCCTTTTACCTCTTACCCTCCCCCTGATAAATTTAAATGCAAATCTGTACCGTTCGACCAATCGGAATTTTGGAAACTTATTGTTTAGGACCCGGTGGTTAGCATTGGTTACATTTCCCCCCTTTTCTTTTACCCTTCCCTCTCCCCCCGATATATTTTCGATGCAAATCTATACCGTTCGAATCGAAACTTTTTTTACCCTCACAAATTTATTTTTAACTTAATCCCTAACCCGTGCAACGCCGGGTATGACCAGCTAGTAGAACAATAAAGAACGTCACAAACAGCAGGCAGAAAGGTCTCTGAACTATATCCTATAAATATTACGGAGGGTAGCGGGCGCAGCAGGCACAGTGGGTGGCGCAATATAGTAGGCGCAGCAGGCGTGGCATGGTGGGCAGCGCAGTAGGACAGCCGCGATGTAGTGGTGGCAGCGCAGTGTAGGATGCGACAACGGCTGCCGCATCAGACGCGGTGGGGCAAAGAGCCATCTCGATCGGCCAGCGCTGGGTCCGGCGAGTAAAAATGGCTCGCTGAATACAGTCCAGGATTGACCCTTTGCCCGACCTTACAGTCATCAAGTGGACGCTCTCTAGTGCTTGGTCGGCAGAAGGGATCAACTGGAAGACATTCCTGGATCGGCCCTCTCCCCGACCTCAAAAGTTGGACAAAGGGTTTACTCACTTACTTTCTAAGGGATTGACTGCTATTGCGGGGCGGTGATTGTCCTTACACAGTAGGCGTTGCACCGTCTGTGCGATGGGCATGTACCGAATGATACATCGCGCGTTTCAGGCCGCGCGCGGTAGTGGGGGTCGGCCGAGCTCGGGCGGACGGGGCTAAGGGCGATCAGTGATGGTAGATAGGTGAAATATTTACACAGCTACACCAAACTACCAACAACTAGCTATTTACAAAGCTGAAAATTGTACTTACAGCGTGCGTCCTTCCCTGGTGTTACATAACTCCGCTTTTTATCGATCGAGTCTATGATGCACCTTCAACCAATCTTTGATTCTCCCGTCTTCGTCGAATTCGAAACTGATTGACACATCTATTCCGAAAGGCTATAAATTTAAAAGAGCTGCGGCTACGTCGTATATTATACTTGTACGAAAAAAGAATGTCAATTTTTAACAGAAAAAGATACCAGCCCTCTGAGTTCCAATTGTTAACTGGCCGGATTTTATTCAGGCCCTCGGATGCCGAATACAAGTTATTGTGTTCATTTACAAGATAATTGAGCCTAGTGAGGTAGCAAGAGAGATGGGAGACGGCCACCTGGGAGATGGACATACTCCTTTCTCCTGGTGGTGTGCGTTAGAGAGAAAGGCCAGAGGAGTCCCCCGGCGTTGGACCGTTTCTCGGTGCAAATAATCTCAGGTCACGGAGAATTCAGAAGCAAGCTTCACGATTTAGGGCTTGCTCCGGGTTCATGGTGTTCCTGCAGCCGGATGAGGCAGGCGCCGGAGCAATCCTCTTTTTGTTTTGTTGGGTTTCATTTTATTTGCACAGTTGCGTTTTATTGGCGGATGCCAGAGAAGATGTTCCAGCCCCGGGAAAAGAGACTGATTAATGTCTACACGACTCTTAAATCTCTTCCCGGATCCTGGCTGGAACCCACCGATTCTTTTATCGTTCGAAATAAGGAATTAAAATACGAAATGAAATTTATAAGTTGAGCGACAAATAGGAAAATTCTTCGAAAATAGCCACCAAAAAGGAATAAAAATATTAGGTCCTTACATATGAAATTGGCGTTTAGTATGGGAGGAACATAAACTACTACTAATACTAAAAAAACCATTCGGACGGGAATCAATAAAATCTTTGAAGGCGGTTTGGACTGCCCCATCGGAGTTGAATTTTTTCCTTTGCAAGAAGTTATCCAAATTTCGAAAAAAATGGTAATCTGTTGGGGCAAGGTCCGGAGAGTACGGTGGATGTCTTAGACATTCCAATTGAAGCTCCTCTAATTTGGTAGCCGTCTGTTGCGCAGTGTGTGGTCTAGCGTTAACATGAAGCAGCAGTGGCCTAGAGCGATTAACCAGCCTCGGTTGTTTAGCAGCTAGCTTTTCCATCATGGTTTGCAGTTGCTAACAATAGACATCTGCCGTAATCTGTCTGGCCAGATTTAAGAAAGCTGTAGTGAACGACACCAGCACTAGTCCACCAAACGCTCACAAGTAACTTTTTTGGAGTCAATTTTCGCTTGGGGCATGGTTCGGCTGGTTCGGCAGGGTTCAGCCATTGCGATGAGCGCTTCCGATTATCGTACAGGATCAGTGGATCCTGTACGATAATCGGAAGCATTTCATCACAAGTTTGAATGAAGAATGAAGAAATGATAAGTGTTTCATCACAGGTAATGATTCGATTTAAAATCCCTTCACTATTGTGCCGGTTGAGTAATGCAACGCAGCAGTCAACGTGCGTTTGTTGATTTGCTTCACTCAATTCGCGAGGTACCCACCTTTCAAGCTTTTTCACCTTACCAATTTGCTTCAAGTGTATTAAAACAGTTTTATCACTAACAACGGAGCCTGCAGCTAACTCGGATGTGGTTTGCGATGGATCCGCTTCCACAATAGCCTTCAATTCTTCATTATCAACTTTGGTCTCCGGCCGTCCACGGAGCTTGTTCTGCAGGTCGTAATTTCCAGAACGAAAACGTTGGAACCAAAAACGCACTGTGTTTTCCTTTGCGGCACCGTCGCCATACACATCATTAATCCTTCGAGCCATTTCTGCAGCACTGGTGCCACGGTGGAACTCGTAGTTGTAAATAACGTGATATCAAGTTTTTCATTTTGTAAACTGAGTGACGCAAAGAAAAAAACAATTGAGGAAAAAACAAATGAATTATAATTTTCAAAACACAAATACATGAGTAAATAGCTATATAAATTTGGATCTGGAATTCCGAACCAAAGAGAAGATATTTGAGATCAAATTTGCCAGTACGGCAAAATGCCAATTTCATATGTAAGGACCTAAAATTAAAAAAACAGGCACGAGGCTACGTATTGCTGCTTTGAAAAATGTTACGAAAATGCCGCCGCTTTTCTAAAAATCTACCCTTTTATACTTCTCGAGATTTTATTTTTGCCAAACAAAATATAAAATTACAAAATATCGTCTGTGTTCCAAACATTTCTTCATTCAAAATTTTCAATATTTTAACAATAAATTGTTGAGTTCTTACTCGCATAAAATAATAAAGAAAACACACAATTTTATTAAATTAATAAACAAATATGTGCATAATGTAGAAACAATTTCAATTCTGAAGACATTTTAATTATATACTGCATTGCCAAATCATTTGATAAATATTTTGGAGGAAACACATATGTTGTGTGTCCTGTGTTGTCCCCCCTTTTTGCCCCGTAAAGGAGTGCTGTCTTCCGGTCCCCTTAGTTGCCCCGATCTGTTTTGCTCCTTACCCGTGAATATTGTATATTGTATTTGATTTTTCTTTCTCTATTTATGTTTTGTAATATTTTTGTAACTTGTGATCAATAAAGTTAATAGCCGGAACAATCGTGGCAAATTTTGGATGGCAGCCGTTTAGCCCACTTATTTTACAATAACAGGTCGCACGGTTGCTTTTAGCATTAAAAACTACTAACCAGGTGGCGAATGAGAAGGACTGATATAGGAGCTTTTGCTTATAAAAAACAGCCCTGGGTAAGCGGTGGGTCTACCCTCATTGGTCAGATTTTGTAAGGTTTTAATCCTGGCTAGCGATTGGGGCAGAATACGTTGAATTTCAGTTTAGATCAATCACATTTCATCATTTCGATCGGTTGCCGGCGGCCGGTGATCACGAAACATATATTATGATGAAATAATTTAAATTCTAAGAGCCTAAGTAATGAAGAATAAAATTAAATTTAATTTCAGAAATATCTGGGCAAATTAAAATTAAAACTCGATACAATTAGCCCTGGACGCCGTGACCCAATATTGGCACTGGCAACCGCTCGCTCGTGTTACGTGGTACGGCACGGGTACCGTTCGACGTAACGTTGCCGGCGTCGTGTCGCCCACTTTTATTTTCTACCTTAAACGTGTAAGCAGGAGGGTCCCCATTAGGGGATTCCCAACTTTACTACTATCTCCGGCTTCGAGAAGCGGGGGGCCGCCATCTCTGCCGCGATGACGTCAATGGAAACCGATGGAGGATGCTGGGCTTGATCTAATCCTTGGGCCCGAAAGGGTGAAGATAAGTTTGCGAAATAATGCGCTAAAGGACGTAGAATGGCGTGCAGGCTCTTGCAGCAGACGCGGTTAAAAACTTCGCTTGGACTCCTGACACGATAACAAGGGCAACCATTATGGCGTCCTTGCGAATGTACGCATATCATTGTTCCCTGGGAGGATGTGTAATTTCTGCACGCAGATCCTGCCGTTTAGCAAGTTCCAAGGAGAAATCAGGTGCCGTCGTGAACTACAAGTTTTTGTCCCAAGACGCAAGAAATAAATTCCCATGGTGTAATATTGCCATTGAATATTTAACTCCTATAAAATAAAAGAACAAGCTATATAAACTTCGTGCATCATGAAGATGAATTGTTGTTATTAATTAGTAATTCACTAACTTAGATAGTACGTAATATAACTAACTTTATATCTTTTTAACGTAACTTTTTATGTATTATTTCCACAGCCCGCGGACGGTTTCTCTTAACATGTAGGCGTTTGTAATAAAATAACCAACCACCGTGTAGGCGTTGGTTAAAATAATGCATAAAAGGAGATTTTATTATCAGCAACATATTTCCTCTTATTAGATATAGTTGTGTACTTCGAAACATTGATGATTATGAAGCTTACGATTACGAGCTATTTCGTTTAGTAAGAAATACCCCACGGAATTACTTACCGCACTTCATTCACCGGCTAGCCAGAAGATTTATGCAATGAGAAAAAGGGTTCATTCAATTAAATTAAATTAAATATACTTTCAACAGCTAGAACTTTAGACAAGAAACACATTGCCCTAGAGGTATGTTGTGAAAATAAAAATTAAGTTGTCTTTTGACAAAAATTTACAAGTTTATTTAAATTATTAGACAAAATTTCTCTCTCAGATTTACAAAATGCAAACTTAAAAGTTGGTTTTAAGCCAAATTGAAATTGAAAAAAATACTACACACTAATTTAGTTCATCAAAGAAAATAAAGTTAAATTGTATGGTACTTAAGTTTTATAAGATATAGAAACAAGGGGTAGCATGTAAATTCACGAGAAAAAAAGAATTTATGCAATCAATTGAAAATTTCGAGTTGTACATTTTAGGAAACACTATAGGTTCATTATCATACTAAGGTTTAAAATGAAAAGGTGGTTCCATCGTAGAATGATGTCATCCCGTTACATTGGAGAAATAAATTGTTAAATATTACTTGTATATCCTGGTGAATTTTGAGGTTACATTGGTCCTAAAGCGCCACTTGATATTATGCTCTACAGCTATGATTAAAAGTTCTGAATTTCTTGGGACATTTACAGGAGATTCTAGAAGATCGGGTACTCCCCCGTCTTCTATGAAAACATTAATATTTGAAAGGCTAGTGCAGCCCTTGTAGCGACTTTACGCCAACACGTGCGTGGGTCCTGATTAAAAGAAAAAAAAAACAAATCACAAAATGATCAACAGCTTATAACATTATTCTACTGCTATGGGATCAGAATAAGTTATATAAACTGTACTTTATCCAATTTGGGGTATCCAGAAGGACTACTTCTTACATTTTGACTGTCTTTTCCCGCTCCCAATGTGGCAATGAATAAACGTAACGCGCAAAGACAAGGAGTATCGCTTACCAATAGATAAGAGCGTACGTTCACGCGTTACACAAGCTAGCCACATAGACAGCGGGGCAAAGTAGAACATTTACGGATTCGTAATGTATGTCATAATATACATCTAATATATATATAATAATATATATATATAGATAAAAATTATATATTGCCATGGGACTGCGGAACGCCACTGCGTGCCCGGGTCCCAAGCACCACCGACATTACTACAATTGGTAGAGCATGAATCTCAGTACAGTCACCTCGTCCGTGGTCCAATGTCCGATGCCGTCTCATGCTGGTATGTATTTATGGTCATCGTTAGCGTATTGTGTTCGTGAATGTATGTAAATATTTACCAGGATCTCGGGAAATCAAAATCAGTAAAAACTGTGGCTACTGGGAAATACAATTTAATTAAAATTACTATATACAGGGAGCGGTCTCAGCCGCATCAGGTATCCAGATAAATTATATTACATAAATTAAATATGCCTCGGGACGGACACAGCCGTCCCGACGTCAAAAATAAAACAATAGGGGGAGGAATTTACCGCCGAGAGGCACACTATGTCAAGAGAAAATAATTAATACTAGAGAAATACATCATCGTTTTCCGTCCACATGGCCGACGGCTACAACATTATAATTAAAATAAAACGGAGCTCAAGGCTCCTAAAGTTCCAATATGACGAATACCCAAAAGAAACAGGCGGACACTGAGAGTTACTCTTCACTACAATAAAGTTCTATATTTCGAAGCACAACAAACATGGCTTCCTTGGACGTCGAAGCGAAGATGGCCGGGATGCCCATCCTGCTTGATCGAACTCCTCGCAGAAACCGGGAGTTAAACTAGCGTGAATAAGATGTTACGGATACCCACTTGAAGCCTCTGGTCGTGCACGCCGACCATTATACATAATTCTCCGACGGCGTCCGCCTTCGCCCGGGGAAATCAGTCTCGCCATTGACCACGGGACCCGCGGCAAAGGTACGGATCCGTCGGCCAGCCGCCATTAGAGACAGCTCGTCACCGCCACAGCCCAGCTGCAAGCGGATCCTCGTCAATCTCGATGATTAAGCGGATTATCCATGCCTAATCCCTGGTCGAACGCTCCGAGCACGGAAGCGGAAAGGGTCCTGTGTAAGATCCGTCATTACAAATATACACATAATATTACACAGGGAAGATAAAAATAGGTTGCTGAGTAAAAACGTACCAGAAACGACTCGTTTAGCGACGAATCTGGACCCGTTCAGATTTTAACAGTAACGCGCCGTCAGCTTCTCGGCACCATCCTTCATAGCGCCGGCGGCCATCTTGTGAAAAAAACCGGCCGGGCAACCTCACGGCTTTACGCCGCCAACTTAACCGAAAAATTCTCCGGGCGGGTAGGCCCCACTACATCGCAAATATATATATATATATATATATATATATTATATATATATATATATATATATTATATATATATATATTGGTACAGAGTGGTATTGACTTGGTGAGTGGCATTTCTCACATATTCACGCACACAGATGTATCCTACCAGCTAGTTCAACGGTACAACACAAGTCTCAGGTTGAGTTCTTACTTGATAGTATGTGAAGCATATCCAGATCTTTAAATTTGTAAATCAATGCATGAGATGAGTACATGGATAGGATTTTACATAAATAAAAGAAGTAATTTTTAAAATAGTAATATAATCATGGCACTTTGTATAAAAGATTTAGCATTTAAAAATAAAATAGAAATATGAAAAAATGCGCAGATTCGCGCTAGTACATTAATTTCAATCTGCCATCGGGCAGAATAATGGAGTAAATAATATTACAAATAATAAATGATATTAGCATAGGCTGAAAATGCGATTAAGTGCAAGTAAGTACATAAAAATAATTAAAAGGCACAGGCTGACTGCGCTGACGAAAATAAAAGTTCTACCGCCATTCGGGTCAGAATAAAATATAATTATAAAAATGATTCTAAACTAGAAAGAAGATGAAATTAAAACATAAAATTCTAGCACGGCGGCATCATTAGAATGATTCTAAGTTAGAAAGATTTTAAAATTAAAACATAAAATTTTGCATGGTGGTATCATTAAAATGATTCTAAATTAGAAAGAATACAAAATTAAAACATAAATTCATGGTGCCGCACGATTGCAGATGTTACATTTGCGTGATCACGTGATGATTCTATCTTCTGGGTGGAGTTCCTACATACAATCAGCGCGTATCCATGTTCACTGCTGAATCTACATGGCGTCAGGATTCGAAGATGTGCGATCAGGTATCCCTCATCCGACAGCCAAGATTACAGGAAATCCTTGCGATAATAATGTTAACATCTACAAAACGCCTCTCCCATCCATGCCATGAGAAAGTTCCGAAAATGGTTAGCAGGTAAAATGGAGGTATAGCTGGCAGCTGGGCAGCACAAGATAGTTATTTTATATTAATATTTTGAGATAGTGGGCCATCCAAACATGGCCTCGCATGGCAAACATTATATTTGTTGGCATAGCAAGGCAGGGCCCTATAAGAAAAAAACATATGAATTAGTACAATGAAAATAACTCACATATACTGGATCGCGAAGTGGGGTATCGGAGTCGTCCTCACCAAGACGGGAACAGTTGCCGAGGTCCGTCCGCCTTGGGCCCTGGTAGATTTTAAAGTGGGGACCGATGAAAGAGAGGTCATGCCCGTAGGTACGTATCTCCCACCATTTCGCTGCGCTCGGCGTGGGGGAATTTGCAACGCGCGCACGAGTTTTTACAATAAGTTTTTACATAAGTGGCCTGTAAGATCGAGAGATGGTACTTGGCTAGGGCCCGTGCGTTAAACGTAGTTTTGTTGGCGAATTAAATTCTAGTTCGTTTGATAACCAAAAATCAATTTGTGCCGCGGCGCGTTATTAATGGCGTGATAAACTGCAACGTAACAATATATATATTAGGGTGTCCCAAAAAAATTAAAGTGATATTTTTTTAATGCATACCCTCTTATTTTGTTTGAATGGTCTCAAAACATTTAAAAATAAAGTTTTGCGTACTTAGGATCACGACAACCTGTGCCGACTTGCAGCGAAACGTGTCTGTGCTTGCACGGTACGGCGCGACGGAAATCTCGCATTGCTTGCTTCTTATTACTTGGTTATTTTATTAGTAAACGCATTACTTTTGAGTAGTCAACATGTCATTGGAGTAACGAAGTTCTCAAAAGGAGAAATTTTTAATAGGAAACGTAAAACATCAAATCACCGGTTCGTAACTTCCCTCTAATGGACAAGTACTGGGAGTTTTGATCTATAATATTCGTGAAGTGAATTTAAGTGTCCATGGAAGTGCAAATCTTACTATTCGTGAGTGTATTATTAACTGGGAAAAGGCACGTATACTGACTAAATCATTACCTAACTGTGTTATGAAACTAGTTTCATTATACCAAGTTTGGAGAGATTTGCAAAAAAATGCGGAAAAAACACAAGAAGTGTTTGAACAACGTCGACAAGAGTTTCTTTCCAACTTAGACAATTTGTTTGAAATTGCTCATGCCGATGCGCTTCAGCTAATTAAAATAAATGAAGATAGGATCTTCTTGGAGCGCCAAAGAGAACCAGGTCGGCCTGGTCACTTAGCCGGAGTGGACAAAAAACTTACAGAAAGGAAGAAAAGACGGGCCTTAGAAACATTGAGGAGGAAAAGCGACGTGCTAAATATTTTTCATCATTAGCTCCATCGACATCTCATATTATAAACCACCACAAGAAAACTCATCTTCTGATTCTGAAATAATAGATTTACAAAAAAATAGACCTAGCATAAGTGGTGCTTCCTCTCAGCCCGATAAAACTTGTATGCAGAAAAATTTCATAACTCCGAAGTTGGTTGCCGCATTAGATAGATGTCAGTTAAGTGTGAGAGATTTTGTATTTATAATTGAAGCTACTATTGAGGCACTAGGGCATAACACGGATGACTTTTCTATAAGTAAGTCCTCAATCCGTAGAATTCGTACAGAAATGCGAAGAGAGCGGGCTGAAGCTATAAAAGTTAATTTTCAAAACAATATCCCGGATACGGTAACTGTCCACTGGGATGGCAAACTATTGCTGGCTCTAGATTCACGTAAATCTAAAGAAGAACGCCTCCCGATAGTTATTTCATATGATGAACTTAAAGCTGTGCCAAAATTGGACAGCTCATCAGGAACAGACAGTTTGGAATGCCATTATCAACTGGAATCTTGAAGACAGAGTGCAGATTCTCTGTTATGATACTACTGCTTCAAATACAGGCCGTATTAATGGTGCATGTGTGCTTCTCGAACAATAAACGGATAGAGAAATGCTTATTTTTGCTTGCCGTCATCACGTCTACGAACTAGTATTAAAAAGTGTGTTTGAAGCGAAAATCAGCCAAGTAACTGCAAGCCCAGACATTCCGATGTTTAAAAAGTTCCGAGAAAACTGGAAAAAAGTCGATGCCGAAAAAACACAAATCTGTACAGAAAAGCTATCTTGTTTAAATGTTTCAGAAATTGATAAACTGCTAGAATTCTACCGATTTGAATTGACTAAAGAAATAGCTAGAGATGACTATCGTGAATTAATTGAGCTTTCAATAATATTTCTTGGTGGAGATACAGAGAAGAAATTTAAGATTCGGCCTCCAGTTGCTATGCAGCAAGCTCGGTGGATGGCGAGAGCCATTTATTCGTTAAAAATATCATTACTAAGCTCCCAATTCAGAATTTTAAATAAGGATAAGGCAGCTCTGTTGGATGTCTGTCTGTTTATCGTGACATCGTGCGTCAAATTCTGGCTCCAATGCATATTAGTAGTAAAAGCACCTTATCAGGACTTATGCTTTTTGAAGTCCATGAAAGCTTACGAAACAATAGATAAAAGCATTTCCAAAGCAGCTTTACAGAAGTTTTGCCAGCATTCATGGTATTTGACAGATGAAGTATCTGTTTTGTCTTTATTTGACGATGATGTCGATCAAGAAACTAAAGTAAAAATGGTTGCTAACTTAGCTAAAGAAAACCCATCAGCCCACGATAAACGTTACATTGCATCCAAAGAATATGTCTTATATGTAAATTATGCTTCGATTTTCTTCTATAGTTTACCATACGATTGATAACCGTTCCTTCTGATTTAATTTCAGAGAAAAACATCGATGACTTCGTCTCTGTCAAAAGCAAGTTCCTATTTAATCGACTCAAAATTGATGACAGATTTCTGAAGAAGAGCCCTTCTTTATGGTGAAATAATGATTCGTTCCAACAAGCTCAAAGGAAGCTATTTACACTGAGAGCAGTTAATGATACGGCAGAAAGAGCGGTTAAATTAATGCAAGACTTTCATGGTTTAAGCACTGTTGAAGAGGAGCAAAAGCAATTTTTATTACGTTACGTACAAGAACACAGAAACTTATATCCTGATTGTAAAAAGCAAACTTTGAAAAGGAAATTTAATGATTAATGTGTTTTATACTATAAATAAATAATAAATATTATAAATGTGTTTTATTTACTGAATATAAATAATGAACTCTACAATGTCCCAATACCTCCATACTAACTTTTCAACTTAAACTTTGACGTCAAGTCGGCACGGGTTATCGTTATCCGATTTCAATAATATTTAATATTTAAGTTTTTGGAGTCAAATGAAAAAAAAATAGAGGGTATGCGTTTTGAAATTCGAAAAAAAAATTTCACCCGTATAGCCTGGGACACCCTAATATATATATATATATATATATATTTTCTCGATTGTATAAATGAATTGGCTGAACGAGTTCCTTTACGGAGCCAGCGAGTATCTACTTGAATGCAAATGGGGATATTATCATTACTTTTACCCTATCAATGATATTCATTCACGTAATGATATGACTTTATGTTAACAATAATCGTGTCTATAAATTGGTGATTTTAATTATATTTGATCATCCTCTCGTGGGATAAAATTGTTCGCATACAAAATACTAATTTGCATAATAATTATTTCGAATTATGATTCCAATTATAATTTGATCGATTTTAATTGGTCAGTCAGTCGAGGTGATTACCGAACTATTCACAAATTATTGACGAAAAATTAACTTGAAATTGGGTTAAGTTCTATAGACCACAATGTACCTATCCCATAGCCCGAAGATAGATAATATCTATGTCTGATACGTTCTTGCAGAAAATAATGTATTTAATTTTAATACCAACGTATTACATTTTTTAATAACTTATTTTACATCACGTTAAATAACATACTTATTCAATATATCTTCTAAATATTAATTTGACAATTAACTTAGCGCGCAAAATAAATAACAATAATTTTGCGTGCAAATAGAGATTCCACCAATTAATCGGCATAAATGTATAAGAATCCACAAGAATTATTCATGCCTCATAATCTTTTATTACATTTTCTTATTCTTCTTTAGAATGCACCCTTTATTCCTCGTAGCCTTTGCAATAATTTTATCTTCATAGAACTAGACAACTCACCCAACTTCCTTCTTTTTGTTTTCTATCCCATTGCCACTTCTACTAGGTTATTCGATGGATTACATCTTCTGTCCTGTAGCTAATATTTTATTTTATTATTCTCACTGGATCATTCCACACCTAGATATATTTGTGGTTGAGATCGTACATTCAGGAAAATTTTCTTTTGTTTTAAAACTTTTGTTGTAAGGCATTATAGAATTTTACTTTGACTTGATGTTTTAATTTCTCAAATGCTATTCAGCTTTATGGCATTTATGTATTTGAGAAAACAACAATATAAGTATATAACTAACCCGTAAAAACCAAGTTTTTATTATACTCCTTTTCTCGTTGAATCAGGTTTCGTACCTACTGCACGCGTCGGGGTCATTACTCATTTGTATTAATCGAATTTGAAAAAAAACCACTAAAATTTAAAAAAATCTAAAATTATACTATAATTACGACATTCTTTAAAAGAAAATTTGTTAGATCATTTTTATCGTCGCCACGAGTTTGCCTGCAAAGTTTCAGCTCGGTTGGATCACGGAAAAAGGATTAAAAATCGATCCAAAGTTTTTTCGGCAGATAACAAACCGCAGACGCTAAAAGAAAGGGAGTAAAAAACTAACCCATAAAATCCAAGTTTTTATTATACTCTCTTTCTCATTTGAATTGTTTCCAATTTGGTATTCTATCAACTGATCGGGCCCACGGCTCGAGTCAGACTAGGGCCCGGTTGCCCCGGTTGTTTCAAGTTGGATTACATTAAAAGTTCATTTAAAGTATACATTTTTACGGAAACGGGTCGTTTGATTGGTGGAGAACGAAAAATCTGTGCTTTAAACGAACTTTTACTTTGATCCAACTTGAAACAGCCGGGCCTAGGTGAAACAGGGTTCGCACCTTTTCTACGCGTCAGGCTCCTTTCTCATTTGTATGTTTATTTCGAAAAATCCAAAATTATACTATAATAATTTTAAAAAATTAAAAGAAAATTTCTTAGATCATTTTTATCGTCACCGCAAATCTGCCTGCAAGTTTCAGCTCGATTGGATCACGGGAAAAGGATTAAAAATCGATCCAAAGTTTTTTCGTCACACAAGCAGACGCTACTAATTAAAAGAAAGGGAGTAAAAAAGTAACCCATAAAAACCTAGTTTTTACAATACTCCCTTTTTCATTTTCGGGTTTCGTGTCTACCATATACATCGGAATCTCCATACAACTTACTGAATTGTATGGAAAAACCAATAAAAATTTGAAAAATCCAAAATTATACTATAATTATTTTTTTAACGAAAATTTGATAGATCTTCTTGATCATCGCCACGAGTCTACTTGCAAAGTTTCAGCTCGATTGGATCACGGGAAAAGGGTTAAAAATCGATCCAAGATTTTTTCGTCAGACAAGCAGACGCCACGAGTTAAAAGAAAGGAAGTAAAACACTAAAACCCATAAAAACCAATTTTTAATTATACTCCCTTTCTCATTTACTAGTGGAAACTGGTTTGGCGCTTAACCTACGCATTGGGCTTCGGTCGGGCGACGCTACGAAAGGGAGTAATAAAAATTTTCAAAAAAAAAAATTATACTATAATCAGGTTTGAGTGTCTACCATATACGACGAAATCTCCATGCAACTTAGTAAGTTGTACGAAAAAACCATTAACTATTTATAAAAATCCAAAATTATACTATAACTATTAATTTTTTTAACGAAAATTTCATAGATCTCTTTGATCGTCGCCACGAGTCTGCTTGCAAAGTTTCAGCTCGATTGGATCACGGGAAAAGGGTTAAAAATCGATCCAAAGTTTTTTCTTTTTTGTCAAGCAAGCAGACGCTACGACTTAAAAGAAAGGGAGTAATAATACACTAATAATGTAATAGTAAATTATTTATTGAAGTTATTGAGTAGAATTTTAACTTTTATATATTATATTTTAAGACGCACATTTTCTCGCCATCATCGATAACATCCGAAACGTATAGATATTTAAGAATCGTATTTTGAAAAAATTTACTCGTAAAGGCAATAGACAATGTATCAATATAGTTACTACTCTTATAAAATACACGTGCATTTACGCTTTGTCTTAAATTTCTATTGAAATGTTATTCACTAATATGGTACGCAATTTGACAATGCAATGAAACATATAATAAACCAACTAGTTAAAATGTGTTACAAGCTTTTAGGTTTCGTAACACATGTATCAAAAGGATTTTCGAATGAGAAGTGCATCGAGCAATGTACAATTTCGTCATTCGTTCAAAACAAGAGCGCCACGCCTTTTCCACTTAAATCATTGGAGAACAAACTACGATAAAAATTGTATTATTAACAGAGTTCTAGATACCTATGACACTGCCTTTGCAGATCTCGATATTTTAAATTTAAGTTATGAGCAGTTTACAAAATCCCTTACGTATAAACTCGCGCGATGACATTTTTCTTCCCACACATGTCAACACACACACGAACACATAAAAACGCATACACACACGGACACATATAAAATATATATTTAAAATTAATTTTAATCGCCGGTGGTAATTTAAGTATGTCATTCTTAACAAAATAAATTTGCTTATCATCAGGAAGATTTTATGTAGATTTTTTATATAATTGTAGAAAATTGTCATTCACACAACATTGTTTGATCGAGTAGTTTACAATATATTGGTTTTTCACCGATACTCTTATAGTCGTAAACTGAATTCCACGCGGGCGAAGCTGCTGACACAAATAGTAATTTTATCGGTTAACTTTTTTTTATTTATCGAAAAAAAAATTCAAATAAAAAGTGGACGCTTACGATATTGATATAGATTATAGAATTTTGTTGTTGATGGAGGGAAAGACCCACGTTTCTATTTGTAAATAGAAACGTAGATTTTTCTTTTTATTTGAAAAATTCTATTTGAAAATTTATTTTTACTTTTTATTGCATTTAAACTTTTTTTTAAATTAATTATTTTGTACGCAGCGTACAAAATCACTTCTGTAGGAAACCAGCGCCATGTTTTGTTGAACTCATTGACTTATTTTCCATATTACACTTTGAGTAATTAATTATGATGGATTTAACGATTAATTAGTAAATTTGATAATTGATTTTTATATTGTCATAAAGAATAAGTAAGTGTGCAAAATTTCAGCTTGATTGAACATTAGGAAACGGTGAAATATCAATATAAATATCGACAAACAAACAAACAGGTGAAGCTAATATAAGCGTGGTAAAAAAACGTTTGACTATCATTTAAAATACATTTGTTATTTTATTAGAATAAAATTGTTTTATTTTACTAATTTGAAATCATATAGGAATAGGATCATAGATTTAAAGAACTTATTACACAGAGCGCACAAGCAATCGAAGAAGAATAACAACCCCGATACAAAGGGACAATACTTAAGCATATGTCATCTGCCATACAATTGAGGAGTTACCGAAAGGTTGAGCCGGGTACTAAAGAAGAAAACATTAAAACATTGATACTTTACTTACATTTTATACGACACAATAATTATGGATGAGTAATTATTAAATAATCATAATTATTATTAATTAATTATAGTTTTATTGCGACGGTGGCTACAGTAGTAGGTAAATATGAAATATTTGTATTAATATAATACCATGACAATCTTTCATGTTATCCTTCACATATTCTTCTTATTATCTCTTATATACTCATGTATTCTTACGTATTACCATATTCTTTACCAGTATATATTTAGGTACTTTATATTTATTATACACTTCTCATGTACAAGGCCTGCCGTATTTTCATCTCGTAATGTTCTATTATGTATTTCCAGTAATTTGTATTTTTTTTTGTATTCTTACGTATTACCATATTCTTTACCAGTATATATTTAGGTACTTTATATTTATTATACACTTCTCATGTACAAGTACCTGCCGTATTTTCATCTCGTAATGTACTATTATGTATTTCCAGTAATTTGTATTTTTTTTGTTTTTTCTTTTCTTTGCAGTGTATCTAATTATCTTTGCATCAGTGTACTTTTATTTTGTTCAACACATATTAATAAATCACGCTTCTTCCACCATCATGCACCTAGACAGTGAAGAGGTTTTGTGTGGTCGCCTCGCCGCGCCGCTTACACTCGCTCGAGTACGGGAGCTATTGCTCATAAAACGGTCCTGGATATGCGGTGGGCCTCTTCATTGTCTTATCTACGGGATGTCAACGGAACATTACCTCCATACACATGTCAACGGGACACATCATAACTATTTTAGTACATAAGAATATATAAAGAAGACTTGAACAGAGAATTATCAACTGTTCAAGTCTCTGACGCGTACATGAAGATTGGAAAGACACGAGTGTGAATCAAAATATTTTTCATCGCTTGTTTAATGTCTGTCATTATATATCATTGTAAGTTGGTATGTGGCTACCTTATCCAGTTGGATGCACCTTCCTGCCCCCTGTCACGTAGCCGTGGTCAGCGCGCCGAATGAAATTGGCTCTCGAACCACCTCTTCTCCTGCACAATACGTTAGCACGATCCTGGCGATGCATTAGCACGATCTATCAATTTAATTTATATTTGGCATATACAGTAGTGGACTTAAGTGTGGACACTTTTTATAAATATCTTTATGCGGATTCAGTCATTCATTCTAAAATCATTTTAGGGTTTAACTCTGATTATATTATTAGCTAATTAATTTAAAAACTTATTATACTTATTATGTCTTAAAATATCACATTATTTATTGATAACGAAGATGTTGCAAAATATTTAAAATTAACATTTAACGTTCATATTTATTCGAAAATCCTTTTGAGTCCATCAGATGTCGTAAACCTACAAGTGTGATGACATGGAACCATGCTCGAATGATTACTTAAATTATTCTCTTTTAATTCTCTTTATTTATTTTATTATTATTTTTATTGCTGGGGTTGGGACACAGAAACCAATATTTTCAGTTAAGACTGTGGTGCTCCTGGATTGTATATACTCTAAGCCTGTAACCATTTCACGCTCATTTTTTTTTAGTAGCATTGGGCTTTGTTCTGCTGGAAGATGCACCTACCACGGTCATCCTGGAACAAATAATTGAATCTAGGGAATAATTTTGGCTCCAGAATAAGATCTTGGTATCTTTTAGTCATAATTATACCTTCTACCACTCCCAGGCATTCAAAACCAACTGCTGTCATCAGCGCCGGTCCAAGCAAACTTGGCGCCCTAGGCGACAGACTGGAACGGCGCCCTTTTAAAAAAATTCACGGCAAAATGAAACACTAATGTAGACAGACAATGTGTACTTCCTCATCAAATGATTAGAACACAGATACGATTTACTTACATAAAGGAAAGTGTATCCAACTTCTCTTTGCTGAAAACTTTTTAAAAGAACACTAAATAGATCTATTAAAATAAACACTATATAAAGTTATATAATCTAACCCATAAAAACAAAGTTTTAATTAAAAATTCTTTACACGCAAGTAAAAGACCTGTATGCAGAATTTTTTATTGATGTAATTCAAACTCATTAAAACATCTTCTCTGTACAGTAAGGATGCTTCTAGGAACGACTAATTTTCACCTATACTGTTTTATCATAATGACGTCACCCAAGTGTGATTATCCAGGAACCTAGTCTTTCGAGGGTCGTTCTTAGCATCTTGGAGAAAAAAATGAATATATTAGGTCCTTACATATGAAATTGGCGTTTAGTATGGGAGGAACATAAAGCCGATTTTTTTTTATTATAATATATTTATTTAATCAAAGTATGTACCATTGCTATCTATGCACTTTTGCCATCTCATAGGTAGTTCATCGATCCCTTTACTAAAAAAACCATTCGGACGGGAATCAATAAAATCTTTGAAGGCGGTTTGGATTGCCCCATCGGAGTTGAATTTTTTCCTTTGCAAGAAGTTATCCAAATTTCGAAAAAAATGGTAATCTGTTGGGGCAAGGTCCGGAGAGTACGGTGGATGTCTTAGACATTCCAATTGAAGCTCCTCTAATTTGGTAGCCGTCTGTTGTGCAGTGTGTGGTCTAGCGTTATCATGAAGCAGCAGTGGCCTAGAGCGATTAACCAGCCTCGGTTGTTTAGCAGCTAGCTTTTCCATCATGGTTTGCAGTTGCTGACAATAGACATCTGCCGTAATCGTCTGGCCAGATTTAAGAAAGCTGTAGTGAACGACACCAGCACTAGTCCACCAAACGCTCACAAGTAACTTTTTTGGAGTCAATTTTCGCTTGGGGCATGGTTTGGCTGGTTCGGCAGGGTTCAGCCATTGCGATGAGCGCTTCCGATTATCGTACAGGATCCACTTTTCATCACAGGTAATGATTCGATTTAAAATCCCTTCATTATTGTGCCGGTTGAGTAATGCAACGCAGCAGTCAACGCGCGTTTGTTGATTTGCTTCACTCAATTCGTGAGGTACCCACCTTTCAAGCTTTTTCACCTTACCAATTTGCTTCAAGTGGATTAAAACAGTTTTATCACTAACACCGCAGCCTGCAGCTAACTCGGATGTGGTTTGCGATGGATCCGCTTCCACAATAGCCTTCAATTCTTCATTATCAACTTTGGTCTCCGGCCGTCCACGGGGCTTGTTCTGCAGGTCGAAATTTCCAGAACGAAAACGTTGGAACCAAAAACGCCCTGTGTTTTCTTTTGCGGCACCGTCGCCATACACATCATTAATCCTTCAAGCCGTTTCTGCAGCACTGGTGCCACGGTGGAACTCGTACTCGTAAATAACGCGATATTTCAAGTTTTTCATTTTGTAAACTGAGTGACGCAAAGAAAAAAACAATTGAGGAAAAAACAAATGAATTATAATTTTCAAAACACAAATACATAAGTAAATAGCTGTATAAATTTGGATTTGGAATTCCTAACCACAGAGAAGATATTTGAGATCAAATTTGCCAGTACGGCAAAACGCCAATTTCATATGTAAGTTTGAAAATAATTCCAGATTTGGTGTAAAATAATTGTGTTTTTGCTTGTAACTTTGCTAAAAAAAAATAGAAAAAAGAATATAAAAAATATTTTAAAAAAGATTGCCTTTTTTCGAGGTATTCTTGCTCGTAATTCATTCCTGAATAACTTCTTCCTAATTGTTCAATCAATCAGTAATATAAAGTCCAGCAGCTTTAAGGACCGAATTAATATCTTTAAATGTTTGACGATAGTCTTGCATGGCAAGTTTGAAAATTCTTCTTTCATCTTGTGGTATAACATTTGTCTTTTGGCCCGATTTCGGAACAGTTATTGTACTTTTGATCTCCTTGAAGCGTTGGGAAACCTTTCTTACTCCAGATTTTTAGTACTTCCTCCACCCAACATTTTTGCTATTTTTTCGAATGTGTAGCCTTCTTCATGAAGCTTAACAGTTCTGCTTTGTCGTTTTGGCATCATAGGATCCAATTTCAATAATATAAGAACTAAAATCATACGGATTGCACTTCAACATGCGCAAAAAGCAACTTCACCTTACTTCAAGCAATAGCTGACTAACGCAATTATTAAACTAATCATGTTGCATTTAAAAATATCGTAACTGTAGCGCTCTGTGATTAGTTTAGATTTAACATTTATTAAGTTGCCACAACACAAAAAAAAATTCCCGAAATTTCATTGTTTTCAAGATATTTCCTTTAATTTATTTTAAAATAGTATTTAGTACTTCTGATCACATTGTAGCATTTTTATTAATAGAATATAACACAAGAAACATGAAACAAACTTTGAAGGGTTTTATAACAAAAATGTTGTTTTTTTATAAGTCAAGCGACAAATTATAAGATATTTTGAAAAGTGTCCACTTTTATGTCCACTACTGTTTTACTACTCAATGATCATATTTTCATAACACAAATTCTGTGACTGTTGCAAGCCATATGCTCTCTAAGTGCAGTAACCTAAAGTAAATTGGTACACATAGAGCTTTAGCCAGCGATGTGTATGTAATGTTTACTGCCGAAGTTTTACGTCTTCTTGAAGACTAATTCACCAGTACAATAGAGCTTTATTTCTTCATTCTTCATTACACGGTTATATGTTTTCAACTAATTTAATTTTGATCAGAAAATTTTAATTCACAAATTGTATACATTTAAATAATTTAATTGAAGTTCAACTTGTATTAATAACTATTAATAAAATTATATAAACTGTTCAAACTTTTTCTGTGTAATTTTGTGGAAATTCATTAGTAGATTTTAATTATATGAAATGAAATAACACTGCTTCATTCCATTGTACATTTTATTCAATGTTATAACGTTTTCGAGAGACAACCTCTCATTATGTCAATAACGGATTTCAAGAAAAATTAAAACAGTTAGGGTGCAGATAATTGCTGTGGAAGTGGGTTAAATGTGTGGTAAAATAAAAAGGAGTGGGGATTTAATGAGTGGTATGTGAAAGTTTTTTTTTTAAATAGAGATGCGAACACGAAATGAAAAACCAAAACCAGCCTTCTGGTTTTTCCAACATGAAAAACCAAAAGGCAATGGGACCGGATGAACTATCGGCGGAACTGTGGAAAAAATCGGACAGGCAGGAGTAACACGGCTCACCAAATTGTTTAATTCAATCATGAAAACAGCAGAAATTCCAAATTCTTGGCTACACAGATACCTGGTACCCTTGTACAAAAATAAAGGGGAAGTTGCACAGTGTGGAAACTAAAGGACTATCAAATTAACCTCACATACATTAAAGATAATAAATGCACGGATAATAAAAATGACACAGATTACACCAAACCAATTCGGATTTACCTCGGCAAAATCAACTACTGACGCAATCTACACAATAAGAGTCCTAATGGAAAAACACCTTGAAAATCGCGAATATATTTATTTGGTGTTCATTGACCTGGAAAAGGCTTTCGATCGTGTACTACGCAAATTAGTATGGCAATCCCTAAGGGCGCAAAATATACCTGAACAATATATAACACTTATAAAGGATCTGTACAGCAATATCAGTACCCAGGTAAAAAGCGTAGCAGGGATGAGTCAACCATTTGAAGTGAACGTAGGGGTACATCAGGGGTACATCTAGTCATGGACTACCTAACCAAAGACATTTAATGAACTATGAACAGTGAACTACCCTGGAGTCTGATATATGCGGATAACGTCGCTATAGCAGCTAAAACACAGGAGGAGTTTCAAAACACACTATCACTTTGGGTGGCGGCTTTAGAGAATCATGGTTTACGCATTAGCAGAAGCAAAACGGAATACATGAAATGCGTATACAGTAACAAAATATAAACAGATCAGCCCATACACATCGATGCGATGGGCAGAAACTACCTGAAGTGAAGGAATTTAAGTACCTAGGCTCAGTACTGGCAGCTGATGTAAACATTGACGCTGACGTAACCTACAGAACTCGTGTAGCATGGCAGAAATGGAGATCGCTTACTGGAGTTTTGTGTGACAGTCGTGTACCTGTGAGGACAAAAGGTTTTGTATGCAAAACTGCAGTAAGACCTGCAATGATCTACAGCTCAGAATGCTGGACTGTAAAGAAGGTTCATAAGCAAAATTCCATATCAGTGAAATGAAGATGCTCAGATGGTCTGGGGGTGTAACAAGACTTGACAGAGTGAGAGATGAGCATATCAAGGGTAGTTTTAAAGTGGCCCCTGTTACTGAAAAGGTGAAGGAATCGCGACTGAGATGGTATGGTCATGTTATGAGGCATAAAGATCATGCAGTACATTCCGCACTCAAAATACAAGAAATAAAAAGAGGTAGAGGTCGACCCAGCGCCACATGGTGGAGTAGTGCGGAAAAGGACCTGAAGAATGCCCAGTTGGACGAAGCGATGACCCAGAACAGGGAATCGTGGAAAAAAAGAATAAGGAGAGCCGACCCCAAATAAAATAGGAAAGGGGATAAGAGAAAGAAGAAGAAGATGCGAACACGGAATACGTGTCGCATCAATATTATTACTATTTTCGAACTAAGCTAAACGCTTGTGCTATGAAAATAGGACTAACTTGCTGGCCTAGTTCGAACCCTCGACCTTTGGATCACGAAGCGAGAGTCCTACAAGCTACTCTTTTTTTGTTTATTATATTATTATTATTATTATTATTACTTATCTCATTACTATAAAATTCTAAGTTCTTTAATATGTCCAATATATATATATATAATATTGCTTCAAAAGCAAAGTTCATTGTTATGAGTACGTATTTGTTTTTTTTCCGTAACTCAAGCAAATATGTATGCAGAGTTTCTAAAATTTGCTCCGTATATCCGGGAATCGCGCTCCTTAAAACCGAGAATGACAGTATGGGAATATGCGCAAAACAAAATCAATTCACAGTTTTGCTCACTATAGCCGAGATCTCCTTATACCCGAGCTCATTATAACCGAGTTCGACTGTATATATATATTTATATATATAGATAGAGAGATAGAGATTATAGATATATATGTATAATCTTCAAACAATTCATATTATGAATTGTGAATACTCGTATTATGAAGCTTCAAACCCCAAACAATATCCACAATATTTTAATCAAAATTTCAATATCTGCCAAAGCCGCTGTTCATCTCTGTACAATAGAGTTTATTTTCAATTAGATATTCCATTACGTTTTGGGTTCATGCGTCGCTTTGGTCGTTTCGTTTATTGGTGGCACTGTCTGTTAAGAGACTCTGGTAGTAACGTGTGTTAGTAAAATATAGAAGTGATGTAGAATACTATGTGTGGATAACATTAAGTGAAAGAAGTGTGAAAAAAATTTTACTAAATAAAACAAAAAAAAAAAAACGCGTACTTTAGTTTTTCTAATTAGCTATTTATGTTAGTTAGGTTAGACATTTCAATAATTAATTTGAAATAACTCCATTCACTGTTAACTGCTGTTTTTCTCTTCAAAACAATGAATCCAAAGATGATGCGATAGACAGAAGAGAAAATAATGTGTATTTTTAGATTAAGTTTTTTTCTTAATTGACGAAGGCATAGACGTTCTGAAACTGGTAGGTATTAATTAACAAAATCAAAGTAACTACGTAATGACATTGTACACAATTATTATATATTATCTAATTATTCATAATAAGGAAGTAATTCTTTTTTTTTCGGTTTGTTAATGTTAAAAACTGTATAAGTATTTATTTTATAATCTTTACTTTTTATATACATTATACAATATACCATTCATAATTATTTAACAACATAATCCTTTCTTCACGCAAAAGGTGAAAAAAGTTATTTTTATGTAACATTAGGACAAACTACCGATATTAGGACTACGGTCAATACCGAAGTATTTACTAAGCCTCGTTATTACAGATTTTCTCCCACATCCTTTATTGACAGAGTTACTTAGTAAACCGAGTTATTACAGACCTTCGATAGTAATACCTAGTAATCTCAGTTGTTATTGAAGAACGGCGAGCGCGTGGTAAATTCTATTGTAGGCTAATATTTGTAGGGAGCGTATGTAAGCTATGGATCCGACCTAATCTTTTACGTGAATTTAAATTGGTGTTAGAGATAAAAGCAGCCAGGGTGTCTCGGTAAACAAGATGTACGGCGCTCGGGGATTAGCTGATAACATTCTTGTTATTCTCGGCTGTCACAGTGTTATTAGGTTTTACAAAATCTGACGCGAATTTGTTTTCGCCAAGTTATTTTATATTCGTGTAGAATATAAAAATTATTTCTTCACTGCTCGTTTCTACTCCAGGAGCATATTATAAAATATTTTGATAAAGGTTTTATACTAATTAATCGGTATTGTTAGTGCCGAAGTATTTAATCGTAAAAACTTAGCATAGACGTGGCAGCAGTAAGAAATTATTAGAAAAAGGTAATCAATTTTGCCGCATTGTAAATAGTTAATCTTTTCATTATTAAATGACAATTTATGTGATCCAAGTTGACCTGTGACAACTCATGTTGTTTTGATACAATATTTTCAGCTTATTTAATAATTTTGTAATGATGGGCCACGAGGAACTACGCTACAGTACTTCATCAACAGACTCCACAGAAACGCGGTGAAGAAACCTTCATGAAAAAACTATAAATTATCAACATTATCTTAGACTAAAATTTTCAAAATCTGGGCTAATTGAATTTCCCAGTGAAAAATACAGCCGGAAAATGTATTCATGTCACAAATTTATTTTACGGCGGGATTTGACGCGTGGGACGTTAGCTTTGAAGCTGCGGTGGATTCTACCACACGGAGCGGCATCTGGCGTCCGCGGCAAGCAACCAACCTGCAGGCGGCGAGCGGGAAGACGAGCACTCCCGTTCCGCTCGCTCAACCGCCAACATACGAATCCCGCGCACGTCGCGATTTTACGGATTGTTACATATTACTGAATATGCACTAATAAAACTGATCCGCGCTCCCGCGATCTCTCGCTACTAACGTATTTAAGATTAACGCCTTTCAACTTATATTGTATCTTGATTAAATAAAGTTCTTGTGACTTGTACCGCTACATTCAGTGCATCATTTAGTAGAAGTTAGAACCCCGCGGCGACCCCGCTACCTGGACCGAGCTGCATCACCAAAACGTGAATACCATCTGGTAATACACCCTGACACACTGGTTGCAGCTTCAAAGTGCAAACGATATCGGGATCCCTGTGGCCTTGGAGTCGGAACCGCGGTGCGGTACGGGTGTCCTCCCCCGGTCCAGGCCACAGCGGCACATATACTAACCCCCAAAAATTGGGCAGTTGGGCAAAAATTGGCCACAGCGGCACATATACTAACCCCCATCAATTGGGCGGTTGAACACACAGTAGATAAATCTATATAAATAAAAAATTTGATTTGTACAAAATCGATAATCTCTGAAAGTTCTTCACCGATTGCTTTGAAATTTTGGCGCAAGGTTGCATTCGATTATTTGTTACACCTACTTTTAATTTATATAAATTAAAATGTAAATAAATCACATAAATTTCTTTTTGACACAACGTTCCATTCGAATTCGCACAAATTATTTGAAAAAAAAAGGCGCAGGTACCTAACCTTTCAACGTTGATAAATATTTAGATATAACATTTTTCAAATTCAAATTTTTTGATAACATTCGGTCGTCTTTGCTTAAATAAAACGTTTGAACCGTTGAGAAAGTGTGCCTAATCGTATCGCGATATCTATACCTATAAAACTCAATGTCTGTCTTTCTGTCTGTCTGTCTGCCTGTCTTTCTGTCTGTCTGTTCTCTATACAAATGCTTGCTTATGCTTTAGGACATTTCTCCCTCCCATTCTATCTCTTCCTCTCCCCCTGATATATTTATAATGCAAATCTGTACCATTTGACCGATCTGACTCAAAATTTAGAAACATATTTTTTAGAACCCGGCGGGAAACATAGGCGACATTTCTCCCCTCCATTTTACCTCTTCCCCTCCCCCTAATATATTTGAAATGCAAATCTGTACAGTTCAACCGATCGGACTCAAAATTTGGAAACTTTTAGGACCCAGCGGGTAAGATGGATGACTTTTCCCTCCTCTAATGTTTACCCCTTCCTTTCCCCTTGATATATTTAAAATGCAAATCTGTACCGTTCGACCGATCGAACTCAAAATTTTCAAACTTATTCTTTAGTACCTGGCAGGTAACGATGGCGACTTTTACCCCTCCCCTTTACCCCACCCCCTCCCTTGTTATATTTTCTGTATAAATCTACGCCGTATGACCAATCTGACCCATAATTCGCATACTTATTTTTAAGACCCGGCGGGTTATAAAGACAACTTTTTTTCCTCCCTTCTTACCCCAACCCCACACCTGATCGTTTTGTACAAATCCACAACGTTTGCCGATCTGATCCAAATTTTGCATTCTTATTCACAAACCATTATCCACAAACTTTTGTTTAACTAAATATTTAACCCGAGCAACCCGGGTATGGACAGCTATCCATATATAAAATGTAAATATACGTTTGTTCAAAATCTTAAATCTCAGAAAGTTCTTCACGGATTGACTTTGACACAATGCTGCATTGGAATACGCGCATGTTTTTATATACCTACTGCGTTTTTATATACCTACTATTATACAGATTTTACATATGTGAACATCAGGTAAAAATATGCTTTTTTTGAAAAGCAGCAAAATTGAATAGGTACCCACAAGCATTGTAAAATTAAACATATTAGAAACGTTTGCTTTCTCTTTTCTTTCTTTTCCATTTAACAAGACTGAGCCACAGCAACGCGTGGCCGGGCACAGCTAGTAGTAAATATAAACAGTATCTAATTGTCATCATATTATCATTTTAAAAGGTACGCCTTTACACAATACGTACTTTACACAATACAATACGTTGTGCTACAATAATACAGAGTAGCTTGTTGGTCTTGTGGTTAGAACACTGGCCTCGTGATCCAAAGGTTGCGGGTTCGAACCTCACTCCAGACTAGCAAGTTAGTCCTATTTTCATAGCACAAGCATTTAGCTTAGTTTGAAAATAGTAAAAATATTGATGTGACACGTATTCCGTGTTCACATCTCTATTTTTTTTTTTTTTTAATTAAAATTATAGATTTTTTCTCATTTGACAACAGACATAACAAGAAAATAAATCGGCAAAGTACCTAATATTTCGTCTGAACATGTGATACTACAACGTAATGTTCCTCGAAGAGAGACGTATTGGAATACTCTCCAGAAGTGTATGTTTATAAGTAAATACTTGGATACTTACTCTGATTACATAGAAATTATAGGATCATAAAAATAATACATCATTTATTTCCATAACCACAAGACGAATATGTTTTTTTATATAGATCCGAACACGGAATACATATGTAGATGTTGCATCAATATTCTTACTATTTTCAAATTAAGCTAAACGTTTGTGTTACGAAAATAAGGTTATATATGTATGTACCTACCGAATACCAAGATAGATTAGATAGATGTTTGAATTATTTTATTGTTTTGATATTGAAAACTAGCACGTCATTTTTTAGTATAAGGGTAATGGTGATCGATGCGGTTAACTTCAATAAAGACTTTATGAAGACCTTGATCGGTCCTCGAGTATAGAAACAGCGCGGACAGGGAAAGATCAAAACGCCAGATGGCTCCCTGACCCTCCTAGAATAAGGGGACAAAAATAATGACGGTGAGATATGTGTAATTAATTTCTTCACTTATCACTTATCGTCCATGTTTGAAATATGACAGGTCTGTGAATTTGTAACGTACGTTAGCCGGGTTATTGTGTATTATTTTCTCGTTCACAAATCTGTATCTGTTTACTAACAACCGTATATCATCTCACCACCGGAGGGATGTGAACGGTTGTATAAATAAACTTACTTTGGAGCGAACTGTTTACTACTCAAATTCGTCTCTGTCCCGTACTCCGTGCGTGCGAGAACCACAATAAAAACTCTTTTAATAGCGTGAATCTCAAACCGAGTGGCAGCTCATAAAGCACGCGTTAGTCTGATTAAAAGAAAGAATATATGGGACCAGGGCCGAATTACGAAAACCTCGGCACTAAGCCGAGTCCCTAGAAAAATAATAATATGTAGGGGAGACCGAGGTGTTTTGAAACAAAGGTGATTTGAAACACCCTTAGCGAGTTTGCATCTTCGCTTGTCAACTGCTTCCCCCTACCCGCAGGCCCTTCGGTACTCGCCCGTAACTCTGTGTCGTTCTTGGTTCCACGTCGCAAAATTCGTAAAAAGTAAATATTAAACGTTTTTTTAAATGTCTTTATTTGGATAATGCCTCAGTATTTTAGTGCGTGTGATATACGTTTCGAAGGCTTATTAACTAACGATTCAATTCATAGCATGGTAACAGCGCATTTCTATGTGCTTTGCTTCTTAATTTTCAATTGAACAGAAATTTGGACGATTTTTTTACTGAAGAGATTTGAAACAGACTGTTTCAACTCACCTCGTTTAAGTTTTGTATGACTGATTTGCATATACGGTGAGTGTTATTTGTTTATTTTGTTTCAGCATACCTACTGAGTACAAAAAAAGGACCGATAGAGGTATGGCGAGTCCCGTTATATATAAGCTCGTTGCAGAAGAAGTAACATTGCGACATAAAAGTCTCCGTGATGCGGCTTCGAGTTACAACCTCAACCATACTTCCCTCTATAGGTACATAAAAAATAAAAAGTCTTATGAATCTAATAAAACGGCGACTCATCCATCGGTTGGATATCCAGAAAAGACTGGTTTTTTCATCTTCATAGGAGAAGGTACTCTGTGACTATCTTATAATACAAAGGAAGCCAGAAGTTTTGCCTATAGGTTGATACTGACATATAGATATTAAGAATGTGATTATTGTTTCTCTGCTTGGAGTTTTAATTTATGTTATATTTGTTAATAATGATCTCATGTCATACGACTCTAGTTCATGGTTATAATTTTAAAAAATACATTATTATTTGTTTAAGATTTAGAGTTTATCTTAATTTAGTTGACTATTACTACCAATACTCAATTCAGTACAAAATATTGTTAAAAATATTACGTTCTATATTTAAAAGTTGTATTTCAATAAATATCTTTAAATTATATGGTCGTTACTACTTAACAACCCTTATTTCTACCCAAAAAAATATCTCTTTCAACTCACCTCTCTATGAGGGGTGTTGAAACAAAATGACTTGTGAGGTTTAAGTCGATTTTTCGCCACAGAATTCACATGTACACTCTCCTTGTGTTACTCATCTGCAAGTACAATAAATGAACTATCGATGGATACTTATTTCATGCGATTGGTGTTTATAGTATTTTGTGTATAAAGTAAAACGTTAAAATTGTTTCAACTCCCCTCGGTCTCCCCAACTCAAAAATATTCTCAGGTTTTCACGGCCATTCAGAATCTTCTGTGTGAAGTTTTATGGGATATTCTGTCGCATATGTCCGACTTCTCTGGCCGACGTTTCGGATCTTCTTTTCAGGGTCCATCACAGGACTGATGTGATGAGTATGTGTTGATGTTAAGGTTAAGCATTGCAATACCGTTTCGGAATGGTACTGTATTGATATTGTATAATTCCGGTACCATATTACAAGCCAATACTTATTTTGTATACAATACATCCTCATCACTTCATCCCTGATGATATACCTAAATACATATTAAATGCACCCATCAATGAGTACAACCTTCCGTCTAACTCCGCCAGTGACATCTTTACCAATATACACTGAATTATTAAAACATCCTAAACAGTCCGTGATGGTGCAAGAACAATTGCCAATGAAGTATTAAAGTTTCGCGTAGCTGAAAAAGCAAATAATGGACCGATATTACCGTCTGACAGTTTGACAGATAGAACGGCTGCCATTACGGCTTGGTTTCTTTAGTGCTGCCCGGCCAAATTTCTGTTAAAGGGTACGACACTGGTCACCGGACATTCTGTACTTTATGTATTGTGTAATAAATTTACACCCTGGCAACTTCTGTTACGCGACAGGGACGCCCTCCCTCGCACACCAATTTATAGTGGTCGCATTCTAGTATTTTCCTTCATTCCGAAAGAGAAAGTTCCGAGATCAAGTTCTGGTATTGACTAAAAAAATTCTACACATTTGAATAATTGTTCCATCTTATTTATTTTAATTACTATACAACTACGTTCTAAAAATAGTAACGTGCGAATAAAATATTTGTACATTATAATATATCCGAATTATTTCGTTAATTATACAATACACTCGAGTGTAGTCAGTTTGCCAAGAATAACTAATTTCATTATTCGAGTATTTTGTCAAATTAACCTCGTGTTTCATAAGTTCAAACAAAAGTTGGCATTACTAGTAGCTTTTCTGCTTAAATTCTTATTATTATTTATTTAAATAATAGTAATGTTATGAAAAGGTGTTGCTTATGTTTAATTTTTTTAAATAAAATTTGGTAATAAATTAAATTACCTATGTATGACTCGCCCAAACCCTCGGTGATCTAAGCCGGCCCTTCACGCGATGGAGTCTTTTCGCGTATTCCTGAGAATGTTCCCGAAATCTAAATAGGATTAGGTCGATTGAAGCGCCATTTATTGCTAACACATCCCGCAGATTGGATGATCCGAGGAAGAATAAAAAATCGGTTTGAAATATAGTCTTACCCCTGAGCCTAATTTTGAGACTCGACTGAGAAAGGATTTTAATCTTCATAAAGTGGGACAAATCATAATCCAATCTAAGTAGTCAGGTTTTGTGCTTTCATTTATCTTCAGGAATTAGGTCCTAACAGCAGGTACTCTTAATTCGCCTGTGCGGATGCGGACTCGGTAAAATCTAAAGAAAATTTGTTCAATTTCTCCAATAATCTTAAAAATCCTCCCAGCGAGACTGAGGATAGAGGAGGTTGCAAAAGGGCTTCTCCCATCGTCCGTGGAGGGTCACGCACCTTCGAAGTGCATCTAGAGCAGCGGTACTCAACCTTTTTTTTATTCGGGCCGCATACACATATTTGCTAAGTTACGCGGGCCGCAACACCGATATGACGAAAAAAAAAAATTATAGGGAAAAACAGTATTGGTTGAAACCCATTTGATTCGAGATTAGAGCGCCACCACTTCATTAATCAACAAATATATATTTTTTATATTTTTAACTATAACAGAAGATAATAATACTTATCGCTTATCAGCATACCAGCCAATATCAGCTCAAATATTAGCAACAGCTTATTTCCCTATATGAAATTTATTTTCATCTTATCTGTATGCCTAAAATACAACAATTATAACTGAAAACTAACGTTTATTTTTGTTGGGCGTCGTAACAAAAATATAAGCTTAATAAATGTAAACGAAAACCAACACCTTATTACAGACGTAACGAAGGACGAAATTATAAATGGAAAAAATGTCCAGAGTTGCACAGACCGTATTGTGGTGGGAAATCGTAGACACGATGCATTAAAAATACAAATAAAGAAAACAATACCAGATTGAACAATACAAAGGTTTGGACATACTCAAAATACTTGAATGATAAAAAAATTTGAATAATATTTATAGATTTCAAAGAAGCATTTGACACTCTGGAACATGAGATTTTACTGACAATAATGAATGAATATGGAATACGAGGACCACTAAGAAATCACATGACAAACACAAAACTTACACTGTGTGGTTGAAACTATCTAGGTATGTTCGAAATAACAAATTCGTTCTTAAACCATAGAAATCGCTGGTTTTAAAATGACAGAAATTTGTTTTTTTGTTCACTCCTATTTCAAGATACTCGTATTCAAAACTTACGATGCCAGATTTTTTTAATCACGTTCCTGATAATAAATGTGTGTCGGGCCGCATATAAAAGCTTAGCGGGCCGCAAGTTGAATATGGCTGATCTAGAGCACAGGCACCACTAATTATCTCACTACACAGGTCACTCAATGGTCACATCAATACCCCGGGAGATAAATATCAATAGCGTAAATTATAATACCTGCAATATTTGAATTTAACCCAGTTTCGAAAAAATTGATTTGTTGAGAATTTTATTCAGTTTTTTGTGAACTTTCTAAAAGTTCAAGGGTATCCACTCGTAGAAAAACATACTTGTGTACATACCCTCCAGGTTCTCCAAGACTTACTTTTAGTAGGTCAGCGAAAAAAAAACAATCGCTCTTTAATCTCAGGGTTTAGAATATATGGATTATTGTTATGTACTGACAACCAGTCGGACCATGTGAGAAATGAAATGACAGAATAGGATTAGGACAATTTAAGTTTATTTTTAGTATTCACGAAATGAGGACGGTAGATATGTACCCGTGATATCTCATCCGGAAACTGATTAGCGATATTGTAACAAGGGATTTACCCAAAGATCCACGACTGACACGGGAACAATATCCCGTTGGTGAAGTGCCATGTGGATTTGGGAGCGTGCGATCATCTATAATCAATTTAGGCAGTTAGGATATTCAAATGAGAGACAGTGATATGGTCCTATCAGCTTAAGCCGCCTGCCCATTATCAATAATAATAATAATAATAATATAAAATGTAAAAATATTAACGTGCCCAAATTAGGGCCTATCCGTGCGGTTCCCGTTCTCTCGATTGTAGTAGTTCACCTGTGTTTTCGCGTGAGGCAGACGCGCCAGGTTGAGCGAGCGAATACTTTTGTTGAGAAAACTATTTCCTATACCTGTACGATGGCTATTAGAAAAATGTCCATGAGAGAATTGGCAATAACAGTCATTGTTTTAGACGAGGAAGAAAGAGAAAATAATAACATCAGATCATCACGACGTTACTGGGTTCACGGCGCTTTGAAAAAATAAAAGTCGAGGGAGGATACTGCACTTTATTTAGGCACCTAGTTTGACGAAGAAAAATTTTATATTTACTTTCGTATTCGCTTCTTATATTCCGTATGCTCACCGTTTCGCCACCTGCACGCGCCGGTCTGGCAACGTCGCGTGCCATGCACGGAGCGTATCGGCACCACTAAATATTCTCGAGGACTAATGTTGGCGTTGTGTGCATGGCACGCGATGGTGTTGGTCGGTGACGAAACAATCTACTGGGCATAGTCTCATACGTTTCAATACAAAGAATATTTTTTTTACCTGACACGTTCCTATTGCGATCATGGTATGATACGCTGCAGTGGGCAGAGACCTTAAACATAGAATTTCCTTACGAATATGCCTCTCCACTAAAAGCCAACGAAAATCCATTTTGACTGATTTATGGATTCCGTTACGACACATTGAAACGGCCCGAATTCGGTAAAGTATTCTTCAACTAACTAATTTCTTATTCCGCCTTACCATATATTAAATATGAGTATCATATTTCTCTTGCTGGTTTACTGAAAATAATCGAGTCCCATTTATTTGTGACATCCCTTTATTTAATATTTGCATACGCATTGAAGTATTATTATATCATTGTGCAAACGTATAATATTTAAGTTCATTTTAAATCGTACCCACAAATATAGGAACACTGAATTAATTCATGTATTATAGATGTTTGATAATGACGCACCACTCATGGCAGATAATTGCGGATTAATGTTGGTGTCACGCCGGGTGGGTGCTAATCACGATGTGCAGTGACTAATTGCGGGCTAAATCACTCTATGCCATAACATAAGCAATCCCGTCTCAGGCAATCCAGTATCAATTGTGAATTAATTCGGTATCGCGTACTTGGGGAAAATGCCGCGTACATTGAATTTCATCGCACAATTTGTACAACGCTTTAAGGCAACATTTCAAGACACAACTCCTCTCTACCGGCTTCCTGTTCCTGTTCCTGTTCCGGACCTTCTCACTCGCCTTCAGGGCCGGCATGAAAATTTGAAATGTGAAAAGTTTAGGTGCCGGGATCTCTGTCACTTTTAATATGATTTTAAATTTCACAGAACTTGGTTCTGAAAAAATTACAACATCACAATAAGAATGTGTTCTTCAATATAACCCATGTGTAAAATTTATCTCTAAACTGAATCACACCAACGCGCCGAACCATCTATTTCAATTCGGATAGCCATGAGTAAAAATGTCCTTAGGTTTTCACGGCCGTTCATAATCTTCTGTGTATAGTTTTCTGGGATATTCTGCCGTGTATATGTGACCTCTCTGGCCAACGTTTCGGATCCCATTGCAGGGTCCATCATCAGGGCTGATGTGATGAGTGTGTGTTGAAGTGTAGGTTAAGTATTGTCTTGCAATACCGTACCGAAGTCTGAGTTTCTCCAAGTTTGTGTTATGTTAAGTACTGGATTGCAATACCGTGTCGAAAGCAGGGTGTGTATGTCTTGATGTAGTGTGTTGTGTATCTACTAACGGATATCGGACTGTGCGGATAGTCGATTTTATTTCTCCTGGAGTGCTGGATACCACGAGGTTTTTAACTTAAGACCGTCATCCCTATTAATGTTTACCGGGTGCTTGTATATTTCAATTACTTCTTTAACCAGGCGCGTGTGGTGACTTATGGGCTTTCCTAGGATTTTAGGCTCAAATGAGAAATGGTGGCCGATATCTAGAAAGTGCTCAGCCAACGCCGATCTTTCCGGGTGACCGAGTTTGCATGCGCTTTTATGCTCATCAACCCTCTTTGAAATCGTGCGTGCTGTTTGTCCCACAAACATTTTGTCGCAATTTTGACAGTCGAGCCTATAAACACGGTCGGTCTCAAGGGGATCCCGATCCTTCGCTGGTCTTAAGAAGTCCTTAACCTTGTTGTTTGTGCTGAACACCGTCATAATCTTCCATTTCTTGAGCGCTTTGGCGATCCTGTCTGTTACATTATGGGACAAACAGCACGCACGATTTCAAAGAGGGTTGATGAGCATAAAAGAGCATGCAAACTCGATCACCCGGAAAAATCGGCATTGGCTGAACACTTTCTAGATACGGGCCACCATTTTTCGTTTGAGCCGAAAATCCTAGGAAAGCCCAAAAGTCACCACACGCGCCTGGTCAAAGATGCAATTGAAATATACAAGCACCCGGTAAACTTGGAGACACTCTGGCTTCGGTACGGTATAACAAGGCAATACTTATCCTACACTTCAACACACTCATCACATCAGCCCTGATGATGGACCCTGCAATGGGATACGAAACTTTGGCCAGAGAGGTCACATATACGCGGCAGAATATCCCCGAAAACTATACAGAAGAACCATGAGCAAATTAACAAAACTTCACGTCTACAAGAGTTACAGTTCCTCTTGAAACATTATTCATGGCAAAAACAAAACTCATTTATGTATAAGATAATACCATAAAGGATGGACTTGGTGTTTTTCTTTGTTTACCCGTTATGAGTGCGGGGCCTCGCTGAGTACCTGGAGACATGCAATAGTACCCTTCGCTCGCGCTGGTCCTGATCACCTTCCCTGGCAGGTTCCGGTGCCACAGTGGCTCTCCGTCGCAGCCAGCCCGCCGCAGCCTCTGCAGCGAATGAGTCTATTTTCATTGCTTGCGCTTTTAAACACGAGTCTTTTTCATTCAATTTTGAACAGAAATTATTCTTACCACTTTGAGTTAAATGTCGACATTCACGGAGATAAACATCATCGTTTGCATTTTTTTTCAAAATTTCTGACTTATTCTCCGTAAAACTATGGACTATAATTACAGTAACTTATATGAAACTAGCTGTACATACCCGGCATTGCACGGGTTAAGAATTAATTTTAAAATAAGTTTGTGAGGGTAAACAAAGTTCCGATTGGAACGGTATAGATTTGCATCGAAAATATATCAGGAAGAAAGGAAAGGGTAAAAGAATAGGGGGGAAATGTCACCAATGTTTACCACCTGGTCCTAGAGAATAAGTTTCCAAAATTTGAGTCCGATTAGTCGAACGGTACAGATTTGAATCTAAAATATATCGGGGGGAGGATAAAAGATAAAAGGGGGGGGGGAAAAAATGTCACTTGTTACCCGCCAGGTCCTAACGAATAAGTTTCCAAATTTTGAGTCCGATCGCTCTAACGGTACAGATTTGCATCAAAAATATATCTGGAGAGGGGAAGGGTTAAAAGAATAGGGGGGAAATGTCGCATATGTTACCCGCCGAGTCCTAAAGAATAATATTCTAAATTTTGAGTCCGATCGGTCAAACGGTACAGATTTGCATCTAAAATATGTCAGGGAAAATTAAAGGTGTATGAGAATAGGGCGGAAATGTTGCCTATGTTAACCGTGAAGTCCTAAAGAATAAGTTTCCAATTTTTGAATCTAATCGGACAAACGGTAAAGATTTGCATCGAAAATATGTCAGGGGGAAGAAAAGGGGTAAGAGAACATTGCCTATGTTATCCGTCAATTCCTAAAGAATAAGTTTCCAAATTTTGAATCTAATCGGACAAACGGTAAAGATTTGCATCGAAAATATGTGAGGGGGAGGAAAAGGGGTAAGAGAACATTGCCTGTGTTATCCGTCAAGTCCTAAAGAATAAGTTTCCAAATTTTGAGCCCGATTGGTCAAACAGTACAGATTTGCATCGAAAATATGGCAGGGGGAGGGGAAGGGGTAAAAGAATAGGGGGAAATGTTGCCTATGTTACCCGCCGGGTCCTAAAGCATAAGTATGCAAAATTTTAATCAAATCGGACAAACGGTGTGGATTTGTATAGATAACTGACATACATTGAGTTTTATAGGTATAGTAGATATTAAAATTCATTCGCTTGAATACAAGTCAAAAAATTTACAAATAATTTATTTTTCAAATTTCTCTAGGTTTCAATAATTTTATTTGACTTGTGCCAAAGCAAATGAATTTTTAATATTCAATATAAGTAACTTCCATAATAGTCTAAAGTTGTATTAATTATAAGCCAGAAATGTTGAAAAAAATGCGAATTTTGATGTTGCTTATCTCTGTAACTGTCGACATTTCACATCAAAATTAAATAAAGAAGAATTCTAAAAAGTTGTTGCTACTAGTTACAAAATACCCTGTACAACATTGTACACTTCACCATTTTTGAAGTGATGAATATTTTATAAAAAAAAACTAATACCTATGATTTAAAATTTGGTACAAATCAGTTTGTTTTATACACATAGAATACTAATTTCCTCGTCTAAAAATTACAAATATTAAATTAAAGCCGCTGTAACAATGGACAGTTGACATTTGACATACATTTGTATATATTGCACATTTCTTGTAGAAACTTTACACGTAGGTACATAAATAAGTACGTTCCTTCAATTTTGTGTTGAGATAATCTTGCTACCCTTAGAATAAGGAGATTAATGTTGTAATATTTACAGTGACTGACATTCGATTTTCTAAGTACTTTTGCTTGCAGCTATAATTTTAAAATTTAATTTAATTATATATTTCTAAATGTAGACGTTAATTATATTTATCGCGGGCGTGCAGTGAGAATAAGAAGCTTGACTTTTCCTAAGTACATATTTTAAAAAAAAAAACGAAATATGGATATCTCATAATATTCCTATCATTTACTAGCGGTTAAGTAATCGGCTATCGCCGATTGCTTACTACTGGGCCCTGCGGGCAGCTGTCTGGGCCGCTGCCGTGGTGATGGTGGACACTTCGCGGCTGGTACTGACGGCTGTTCCGTTCACTTTAGGAAAGCCTCTTGCATTAGTGCGAGTAACAGTCCGTTTACAAAATCTCGTAACATTCTTTTTTTGAGTAAATGACAAACGCAAAAAATAAATGTAAATATTATTTTTATAATGTTCTAAGATTTTCACGGCCGCTCAGAATCTTCTGTGTATAGTTTTCTGGGATTTTCTGCCGTGTATATGTGACCTCTCTGGCCGACGTTTCGCATCAGCTATTAGCACATCAGCCCTGAAACGTCGGCCAGAGAGGTCACATATACACGGCAGAAAACTTTGGAGGTGGATGTGGCCTCGACGTAGATGTAGAGAACTCGCACGGCCGGATCTGCTCCGCTTCAGTGAAGGTGCGTGTCCTTCTTGCGTCGGGGTCGCCCACTTTGGAGGTGGATGAGCCCTCCGGTTTTGGGTAGAGTTGAACTCAAAGGTCACCACTCCGTTTTAGAGTCGGAGGTCTCTGCTGTGGTTGATGATGTAAAAGTCGCGATGGTTTGACAGAATTTATTGGATTACAAAACACAAGTTATAAAGAATACAGTAGTGTACAAAGATTACAAGTGAAAGGCGCGAAGTTCGAAGGTATGACGGCGAGGGCTCCCGCTGTATCCGAGAAGCCCCGCTGGAGTGAGATGATCGGCTCTGCAGGCGCCGGCTTAAAAGCTATAAATAGTGATCGTGAACAAAGGAATCGGGGGTGCCTTGCGTGTCGTGGCTTCGATCTGCAGCGTCCGCTGTTTGGTATTGCGATAGCTGTTCGTAGCATTTCTCTCGTTCTCTTGTCCTACTTTCGACTGTGCTCAGCGCTTTCAGTGAAAAGCGCTCGCCTGCCGTACTCGATGTCAGCATCTGTGGTAACTCATTACACGGGTGTATGTGTGTATGTGTCTCGGGCCATCACAAAACTATACACAGAAAATATTATTTTAGTTTATTAACCTAAAAATAGCATAGGTACAAGTAACATAAAAAAACTTATTCCGTTTTCAAAATAAATATGATTTAAAAAATTTTATTAAACAATACGAAGACATTGAGTGTATGATTTTTATTAGTTTAAAATAAATAACATATAAGCAGGTACATTTGTAGTTGAATGATTTAAAAATCTTAAAATTAATTTTAATCAATAAGATAAACTATTGTCGTTTGTATCGGACTCCGAATCCTCATCTAAATTTATATTAAATTGATTTAAGTCTGTGGTCGTATCAGTATCGTATACAGTATCGTGATCTTGAAGTAACCGTATTTTTAAATAAAAAATATTAAACAAAGGAACGACCACTCCGCGTGACTGCCAGGGTGATACTGAATTGGCGAATGGAATAGCCTTCAAAAAGGAATACCACTATACAATTTACGTGTTACAGAGGGTATTACTCACACTATTGCAAGTGGCTTACCTAAGGTGAACGGACTCTAAATGCTAGTGGCCGCCCAAACATTTTTTTTCGTATTTTTCAAAACAAAACAACCACATCAGTCGATCGTAGCATTCGACGCGTTCGGTAGTTCCTGTGTGTACCATTGTTAGCGTTCCGTATTGTTGCAGTCCTACAGTTCTACGCGCTTCTATAAGCTCAGATAAGCAATTTAATTTTTGTTGTACCATTCCAATTAATACTTTTGTTTAATCGTTATATTTTTTGTTTTTGATTCATATAAAGGAAGTTCGTATCGGGGAATACGACTCCCTTGGTTTAGTTGATATATATTTTTTGTTTTTATTATATTATTTGTGTTTACTGGGGCTATAATAATAGCAATATGAGTAATTTACTTAAGCCCCCGGACCCTCCGGATATTAGTTGTTCTAAAAGACGTCGAGAAGAGGCCGATCCCTTGTCTCCGATTATTTTGTCTCCAGACCCAACTTCGACAATAAACAAGAATGACGATTTGAAAGTTATTCCTGCAATTAAATACTCGCCACACTCTCTTGGCCCCTTCATTGTATTTGTACAGGATAAGGTACCCACTAACACATTACATCCCATGAAAATGGGAAGTCTTCTCCATAAAAGCAAGATTTTTAATATTTCTCCTGGAGGAGTTAAACCCGAGGGGCGGAATAAAATTTCAATATTATTTACAAATTCAAATGCGGCTAACTCTTTTATCGATTCGTCATTTCTTTCAACACACAACTTGAAGGCTTACATCTCTCGTTATAAAGTGACCAAAATGAGGTTGGTTCGCGGCATTTCTACTGAGTTAAGTGAGGAGGAAATAATTGAACACGTGTCAGTCCCAGCTCAATTCGTTAAAGTCCTGAAAGCCAGAAGACTTAACTATAAGGATAAACCTCCGATACTCCAATATGGAAACCCTCACAAACTGTGGTACTCACATTCGAAGGGCAATCACTCCCTGAACATGTATACCTATTTTATAACTCCATATCTGTCGAACTTTATTTCTATCCTACTATTTTATGTTATAGATGTTGTCGCTATGGATATACGAAACTACAATGTAGATCCCCTCCTAGATGTTATAAATGTACTGAATCTCACCTGGGAGAAAATTTCTCATCAGAAAACATATTTACCTGTGTAAATTGTTCAGGAAACCACACTACCGTAAGCAACACCTGCCCAGAATTACCGAGACAAAAAAACATCAAGCATGCTATGGCATCTCAAAACATCTCTTTCATTCAAGCATCTAAACTGTACTCGGCAGCTTCAAAAAGCTTTTCAAACGTTGTTGCCAGTAAAAATTTGAATCCAATTCCATCTGCTGCTAAGCTTCCTATCAAACTATTTAAATATAAGCCAATTAATGAAATACAAAAAAACAACTACTTATTATGAAAAAAAAGCCCACGATGACTTGCTTTCCTATTTGAATGGGCAGGCTTCTAATCCTTCCGCTTCCTAACTCTCTAAAAAAAATTAACCATGGCTCACCTTCAACAGCGGACACACAGTAATATCTACTTCCTCAATATCTTACAATGGAACAATAGAAGAGCTTTTTCTAATAGACATGAAATAGTACATATCCTCCATACCTACTCTATAAAAATTGAGACAGGCTGAGACCTGATCTTGATTATTCAATACCGGGTTTCTCCATTCTCCGTGAAGACAGAGACGATGGTAGAGCGGGAGCCGCGTTGTTAATTCACTCTTCCCCTCCTTTCAAAAATATTCCCCTTCCATCTCTCCCAAATATTCAAATTGTTGCAGCAGATATTAACGGAATTGGTTTTGTCTCAGTATATATTCCTCCTCAAACTTCCTTTACCCCTAATTTGTGGTCCTCGATTATTTCACTCTTGCCTCGTACGTACTTCATTCTTGGAGATTTCAATGCTCAATCCCCTACATGGGGAAGTAGCTTTTCTGATAGATCTGGCAATCAAATTATCTTCTTTATGGATGATAATAACCTCTGCTTACTAAATGATGGGTCTTCGACTAGAATAAATGTTCCTTCGCAGAAACCTAGTGCAGTTGATTTATCAATACGCACAGCAACCATATCCAGCTCTACTAACTGGTCAATATTATGCGACCCTCATTCCAGTGACCATTTTCCAATCATACTATCTATACCATTTCATCCAGTGAAAGCTATCCCTAAAATAACTAAAAAATTAAATTTGAAAAAAGCCAATTGTCCAAAATTTAGAGAAAATATTGAAAAAAATCTTGAAAATAACCTCAACTTAGAAATTTTGTCCGAACCACAAACATTATTTACTGAAATATCAGACGTTATATTCTCTGCAGCCAATGCATCAATCCCAAAAACTCAACCTCGCCTGAAGAGAACTTATAGTAATCCTTGGTGGGATGAGGAATGTTCGCAAGCAATTAAATTAAGAAAGAAAGCAATGCGCAAATATAGAAGAGATATGAGTCTGGACAATTTCCTTAGTGCAAAAAAGATCCAAGCTAAGGTCAAGGGTCTATTGAAGAGAAAGAAACGTGATGGATGGTACAAATTTTGCTCTTCCTTGTCCCCCGATCATCCGCCGTCCTATACATGGAACATGATAAAAAGGTTTCGTGCATCTTTGTGCGCTCCTAAACAAACTCCACTAAACTTTTCGTGGTTAGAAGAATTTGTAAATAAAATAGCTTCTTCTTATGTCCCATTTGAAATAATGTCTCCATTTCCTTCCTTGAATTACATGCCTTCTTCATGGCTTGATTCACCCTTTTCTATGGAAGAGTTGGTGATCACTTTAAAGTCAGTATCAGATTCCGCTCCTGGAATCGATGGACTATTCTACACTTTCCTTAAAAAATCCCCACTGGACTTTCAAATAAAGTTATTGCGCTTGTACAACCTGTGTCTGAACTCAGGTACAGTCCCCCGGGAATGGAAATCCCAAAAAATCGTTCCTATTTTAAAACCTCAAAAAGACCCTAGCCAAGGACAATCATATCGCCCAATTGCCCTTTCATCATGTTTTTTAAAAATAATGGAACGTATCATTAAAAATAGATTAAAATGGCATACGGAGCATAATTTTCTACTCGCCAGGTTCCTATTTGGATTTCGTAAATCACTATCTTGTATAGACAATCTCAGTATCCTGACCACGGACATCCATACGGCTTTCGGAAATAAACAATTTACAGTTGTAGCATTCATAGACATAAATGCAGCCTATGATAATGTCCACCTACCGACTCTTCTAGAAAAAATGAGAAACCTCGAAATCCCAATTCATCTCTGTCAACTAATTCATAATATTTTTGCTGAGCAATCTGTTGTCGTTGATGGCCCAGATGGTGAAATTAAGAGAACGATTTATAGAGGGCTTCCTCAGGACTCAGTTCTGAGTCCTTTTCTATTTAATTTGTATATTGCGGACCTAATAAGAATCATTTCAAATCTGTGTAATGTTGTTAATTTTGCCGATGACTTCGCAGTTTATGTCTCCGATATAAATATACAATCTGCGGTTAATAGATTGACTCTAGCTCTTATTTACCTAAACAAGTGGTTAAAGGATAATGGCTTGGAACATAATGGTTTTTACAAGGAAACATAAAGTTCCCCCCGTGTCTGTCATAGTCGACGGTAGCAATATTCATACAACATAACAAATCAACAAAATTTTTAGGCATGATTTTGGATAGAAAGCTTTCGTGGAAGGCGCATATTGATTCGATATTAGCGAAATGTAAACGTAATCTTAATATCCTAAGGTCAGTTTGTGGGGTTTGGTGGGGTTCTCATCCGTCAACCATGAAACTTTTATATCAAGCTCTTATTCGAAGTCATTGATGGAACCTCTCCCAGCTTATCTTCGAACAAAACTCGATAGGATTCAATATACAAGTCTAAGATTGATATTGGGAGCCATGAAGTCATCTCCAATCAATTCGCTCCAGGTTGAGTGTGTAGAGATACCTCTCCATATTAGACGACAATATTTAGCTGACAAGTATTTCTTAAAAAGATTTAAATTTATGTTCCACCCTTTGCTCCAAAAAATTACTGCTTTCACTGGGTTAATAAATTCACGTAGATATCAGCCAAATAAAAATGAACCTAATTTATGTAACAGTTTCTCTTTTTTTCAAACAAAATTTCATGATGCTCCCTGCTATGAAGCTCCTCCTGTATACTCGGTCCCCTATAGCGCAATTTATTTCGACCCTATCGCTGAGACAATCAAGGGACTTGATAAATCAACACAGTTAAGCGAAAACCTTATAAACAATTCATTTAATAACGTACTTGTTGAGAAGTGGTCAAAGTATCTGCATATTTGTACCGATGGTTCCAAACTCGAACCCGAAGGGTGTAGTGGTGCAGCGGTTTTCATACCCGAATTAAGAATTGATATGAAAATCCGATTTCCTCCAGACTCGTCGGTTTTCACTGCGGAATGTTTGGCGATAAAAGAAGCCCTTGACGTCTGTTTACTTCAAAATTATGATAAATTTGTTATATTTTCGGACTCCAAATCAGCTATCGATTCGATCTGTGCGGGTATAAAAGTTTGGATTAATAACGATGTTATGTGTTCAATCAGAGTTATTTAATTTAATTTGTCTCTAAATATGTCTCTAAAATGTCTCTAAAACAAACACGTGTCTTTCGTATGGATCCCTGCACATCAGGGAATCCAGGGAAATGAATATGTGGATAAGTTAGCCAAAGATGCCATAATTTCGAGTGTCCCCCCACAGCGTTTCTTCTGCCCTATGAATGATCGGCTGAAAAGTGTTAAAAAGCGTACTAAAGATATCTGAATATCGAGATACACGTGATCACAAGGGAAAGCGTTTAAAAAGTATACAGACTAATATTCCTAGCAAACCCTGGTTTAATAATTAAAAGCTTTCCAAAAGAACTATCTCCATAATATCTAGAATGAGAATTGGCCATTGTCTAGTAGCTGCTCATTTGTTCAGACTGAACATAGTGGAAAGTCCAATCTCCGAGTGTGGTTCGGAGGAGGAGACCCTTGATCACATGTTTTTTGCCTGCCCATTGCGGAACTATAATGCCTTTTACAACAAGCTGATCGAGGCTAAATTCCAACTCCCAACCAATACTTGTCATCTTCTTGCTATAAACTCGCCTAATCTAATAGCGATAATATCAAAATTCTTGTCAGTAAATGACATTAATTTCCCTTTCTTAGCATTACCTCATTTATAACCTGCAAAATGGCACAAATCGCTCTTTGAGGGCGGATTGCCTTATTTTAAGAAGAAGAAAAACAACCACATTTTAAAAAGAATATTCTAGCACTAAATTTAAATAAAGATGTATCAAATACATTTTTTTGTAAATCAATAATGGAATGTCGCACAAAGTAGATATACTAATTTTGCATTTTTGATTTTTGGGGACAGCTTTCCTGTAATGACATATTTGTTCTTTATGCCGTGTCCTCAAATTATTAATGCTCAGGAAAATATAAAATAAAGATAAACGATGTTCGACAAATGACATCGGAATGCGACGTGCTGAACTGATAGACATGAATATGACAGTTAGCCGATATATTATAGACCATGTACAAGTGTGTTTGTATGTTGTACAAGCACGGGTTTCCATAATATAAAGTCTGCGTCTTGATTCAAACTGAACTTTTTTCAAACTAAAAGTAGCTTTTTAAAGCGATAAACAAATAGTATAGAGAGAAAAATAAATATTTCCGGTGTCTGACATACGCCGCGCATGCGCAATTGAACGAATGACAGCTAAATTGACCAGTACAAAAAAAGAGTAGGTACGCATTTGGCGAGATTCACAGACAATTTCAAAAAACTTATGTGCATATTATAAATTATTAAACGTATATAAGTATTAAATACGTTATTTTTATAAGTGACTCATATATTTTATATGAGTAGATAATATTTTGTGTGTATAATATTTGTACACATTAAAAATTATCTGCTTGTATTTTAAAACAGTCCGTACTATTCGCTTCTTTGTTTATTTTTCGCCATTTGTTTTATTTTTAGTTGGCAATGGAAACACGTACAATATTCACACCATTTGTAGCGCATTCATATTATAAGATTATTCAGATTTTAATATTTCATATTTAATTGCCAGATAAATATTTATTTCGATTTTTTTCCAAATATATCTATACCTATAAAACTACTGTCTGCCTGTCTGTCTGTTCTCTATACAAATCTACACCGTTTGTCCGATGCGATTAAAATTTTGCATACTTATACTTTAGGACCCGGCGGGTAACATAGGCTACATTTCCCCCCTCTACTTTCACATCTTCCCCTTCCCTTGATATATTTTCAATGCAAATCTGTACCGTTCGACCGATCGGATTCAATTCAGTTTTAAATATAAGACTAATTATTGTAAATCTATACTTATAAAACTCAATGTCTGTCCGTTTACATTATTATTACTTTTTAGTGATAAGTTTGTGCAAAAATCACGAAACAATAATTTTGTGTTAAATGTTCAAAGCGCGAAGATGATGTGTATGCATCGCGCAGACTAAACCAGCCTTGTTGCACTGACATCGACAATTTGGAAATAAGAACCGAGCAATCGAAAGAATGGAAACGATTATTGTGTAATACTGCGCGGAGAATGTGGAAACAAATCAATGAGCATCACTGAACAAACAAGTTTTGTGCAAAAACGAACCTTCAGAATGGAACAATTCGTTAAAAGAATGGGGGCATTTATTATTGTCGATTCGAAATGATGCGAATGTCGCCTCCATTACCGAGACGAGACGTCCAAAAATTGTAAAAATGCTCGCTCAATATTCACACTCGATCATCCTCGTTAAAACTAATTGATAGTTTAACTTGTGACGTCAGTTGGTCTTGCATCGTCAGCCGGGCGACCGGTCCGCAGACTCCCGAGCGCTTCTCTGAGAGGTTCCTCAACCACACGAGATCCAATTTCTATTGCCTGTAAGAAAATAAATTGAATAAGATCTTCCCAATAATATTATATGTTTTTAAATATTAATGAAATTATTTTTTCAGATTCAGATTATTCAAAAAGCATCGCTGCAGTAATATTATACTGATTAATAACTAGAGGCGGTAAAATATTGTCACGAGACTGTAGAAATAGAAAGAATTACAGGTAATCTAGGGTTTCCCAGCTCTACATGTTTTACTAGAAGGGTCTAGAATAAAAGGTGTAAATTTCGACTCAATTTCCAAACGTCTGGAAACCCGAAACTCTATATAAAGAGCGACATAACCACTACGCAGTTAGTTTGTTATGACAGTTAGGCGATGTCGTAGAAGCGAGCGAAATGTGAACCTGCGCAATTGACAATAAACAAGCGATAGACAAGATTTTGGAGAAATAGAAAAACCTACGTATTTGTAGACTAATCTCACCGACTGCTCCAGTTAAGTTCGCGTTCAGTGACTTTAGTGACAAACAAAAAGTTAATTTCAAGTGTTCTACTTTCTCTCACCACCATATTTAGTAAAAATATTTTTTTGTAAATTGTACAACGCTTGTCATACCACGCCCAAGGCCTCGGGTACGATACGAGCGGCAGAGCGTCAGTGCGCCCGAGTAGTAAGGGTCACATTGACGGCACAGTACTGAGCTCAGTCATATCGTGGCCGTCTTCCCTCACTACTCGGGCGCATTGACGCTCTGCCGCTCTGCCGCTCGCCGCTCGTATCGTACCCGAGGCCTAAGGATAGAGATAGACGTCAACGCTACTTCACCGAACGCTCACCTACATATAATTAGGCGGCTGTTTCTATTGTCATTGGGAATTATAATCCGGGGCGTTTTTCAAATCCCGGGATTGCGGTATTCAGGAAGGCCAATCCCGGGATTCCTGGGCCATTTCCGGGATTGGCCAAGATATAGAAGACTAGGAAATATAAATATAAATAAAATGAAAAAATGCACTTTAAAATACTACACAAGTTATTTATTTAAATTTTGGCATTTATTAAACTAAATAAATGAATAACTTACTATTGGTGCAGTACATTTTTATCAGTCTGAATTTTATGTTAGACTAGCTGTTCGTACCCGGCGTTGCACGGGTTAAGGATTAAGTTGAAAATAAATTTGTGGGGGGAAATAAAGATTCGATTCGAACGGTATAGATTTGTATGGAAAATATATCAGGGGGGGAAAGGGTAAAAGGAGAGGGAGGAAATGTCACCTGTGTTACTGCCGGGTCCTAAAGAATAAGTTTGCAAATGTTGAGTCCGATCTGCCAAACAGTACAAATTTGCATCGAAAATATATCAGGGGAGAGGAAGGGGTAAAAGAATAGGAGAGAAATGTCGCCCATGTTATCTGCCGAGTCCTAAAGAATAAGTTTCTAAATTTTGAGTCCGATCGGTCGAACGGTACAGATTTGCATCGAAAATATATCGGGGAGGGGAAGGGGTAAAATAATAGGGAGGAAATGTCACCTATATTTCCCGCCGAGTCTTAAAGAATAAGTTTCCAAATTTTGAGTCCGATCGGTCGAACGATACAGATTTGCAAAAGGGGTAAAAGAATATGAAGGAAATGTCACGACTTCGAATCTCCAGGAGTATACAGAGTGCCATGCGATTGTGGAGCGTTCTACAATTCTATATAGGGCATACAAACGTATACAAACGCAATATCGCTACATGTTTGAAGGAACATATTGGAGCAATTAAAAACAACAACTCCAATTTATCGGCAATCTGCGAACATACATCCAAAGGAAATCTCTGTCACTTCATCAGATTTGACAAGATAAAAATGTTATCAACAGAATCGCGCTATATACCCAGATTAGTGAGGGAGTCCATTGAAATACACAAACATCCCAATTTCAATAGAGATGAAGGTTACAAACCAACAAGTATTTGGCGCCCTGTTTTCACGACTTTGATTCAACCTTTGAGAGACGTCGCAGAAAAGTCCGCCAACGTAATTAGTACATATAGCATACTGGCGACCTCTATCGTAGAAGAAGTGAACACTCCACAACAAAGTGCATATAATTTATGCCCCTGGAAACATTAATCAGTCCGCCCCATACCTCCGCGGGTACAGGTCGTTCTCCTGATGACGTTGAATACGACATCAACGAAACGTCGAGAATTGTCTCTCGGAAAAACATACGGTTCGTATAAAATATCCATAACCATTTTCAGTTATAAATGCAAAATTTGAATTGAACCGGACAAACGTTATAGATTTGTATAGAGAACAGACAGACAGACAGACAGACAGACAGGCAGACAGGCAGACAGACCAGACAGACAGACATTGAGTTTTATGGGTATAGATTATAACTAACGCAACCCACACTCGATGTCAGTGGCGCGTATCGATTGTGTGCGCCGCGCGCAGAGTATTGTTGTTCAAAATAAATTTTAATTTAACATTTTGGTAATTATTATTATTAAATCATTTATATTTCGAAATGTCTTGCTGATTACCCAGTATATTTATCTACCAAAATTTACTTTCTTCGTCTATTAATTTCAGCTGATAAGATGTGCTTAATAATATTTTTTTCCCTACCTGTAAAATATTTTTATATTAGCCAAATCTATTGACTATTATATTGTAATAATAAAAATATATCCTTGCAACAGATTTGTCTGTACAGTGCCATGAGTAAAAAATCGGCCATTCAGATCGCGAGGAAGACAGTATTTCCGCCGAGAAAATGAGTTCCTTAAATTTTTACTAAATATATATTACAAGAATTCGACGGTAATTAAAGCAAAAAATTTAGTATGTAATTTCAGGTATTTCATTGAGAAATAATGATGAACATCTCGTTATTTCAAAACAATTCCGGGTTTCCAGGGGTTGAAAGGAACGAAGCCCATCATGTTAATTGCCTGTCGCTAGTCGAATGCGCAGTGGCGGGCTACTGAAACATGCTGCTTCAAGAGTTTAAATTAAAAATCCTACCACGCAATGTAGTTTAGTCATTTGGTAGTTTAACCTGGAAAGTTTTTCGGGAGTTTTGAAAATGGGTAATTTTATAGATTTCGATGTGCTCTTTCCGAATTTCAACTTTGCCACCTCGTATCTTCGCCGCTCGCGCCGCCATTTTGGAAAAATGGCGCCTAAAAGCAGTTTTTTGACAATATCTTCTTTCTTCGCGATAAAAACATTCTGTATAAAATGAAATTAAAGAAAATTTTCTACAATTTATGCAATAACCTTTTTTTATGTAAAATCAGTAGTTTTCGTGTACGAGCGCCGCCATTTTGAAAAAATGGCGCCTAAAAGCAGTTTTTTGACAATATTTTCTTTCTTCGCGATAAAAACATTCTGTATAAAATGAAATTAAAGAAAATTTTCTACAATTTATGCAATAACCTTTTTTTATGTAAAATCAGTAGTTTTCGCGTACGAGCGCCGCAAAGTGAAGTTCATCACGCGTTTTGGCCAAAGAACTAATTTCCACACCACCTTGAGGTAGAGTAAGCGGCGCGTTTTTTAGCGCATTCTCCTTCGCTTCTCTGTTGTTTATGGACCAGGTGTTGCGATTTCAGTCTGTAGTACCTACCGATCAAAACAACACAGACCGAAATATCTTGCACAACATCCGCAATGGGATTATCAGTTTCATCGCAATCCTCTTCATTCTCGATTTTATCATACATTTGTTCGCAACGTATTTATGACACAATACGCAGTGCCTTGATTAAATAGCTAAAATCTGAAATCGAGAATAATTTTTTGATTTTTTTTATATTAATTTTAAAATAATAATGTCTATTCCATTAATTTATTGAAGAAAAAAGTTATTAACTATCTAAAAAGGACTGAAAAAAACACACAAAAAATAAAAATAATCATAAAAACAGTGTTTTTTAAAACATAAATTGGATGTAAACAAACTAATAGATTTTTCAATAATTGTAATAAATTTAAGATAAACGTTTACTTTGTAATATTATTGAATAAAAAAGACATCTCAACAGGCCATTCAGTCATAAAAGGTCCACAAAGTGGAGCAATTTTCTTCGTTTTTAAAACATCGAAGGTTTGGTAATTTATTAATCAGTTATATAATATAGTTTGTAACATTTTAATAAGATAGTCGTATTTAAAATATACGTAAACTGATGAATAAATTTTAAAATGAAATATTTCCCTACAAAAATGTGATAAAAAAAGCAAGAGAAGATATGAGAAAAAATTGTGAAATTTGCTCACTCTGCTAGACGATCGCCTTAAGATACTAATTTAATTTTGCGACGCAGAATAATACTCACTTGTATTCTTAGTTCATAATAACCTTATACTTTCTGTAATTAGAAAAAGTAAAATATAGAAATATTTATGATATATTGTGATATATATTGGAAATAACCACTTTATTATTAATATTTAAAAATTAAGAAAAATCGGTTGCAAGAAAATTTTCCATGGTAAATTGGATATTATTTTGTACTAGCTGTTAATACCCGGCGTTGCACGGGTTAACGATTAAGTTTAATATAAATTTGTGAGGGTAAACAAAGGTTTGATACGAAAGGTAAAAATTTACATCGAAAATATATCAGGGGAGGGAATGGTTTAAAAGAATAGGGACGAAATGTCGCCTACATTCCTCGCCGGGTCCTAAAGAATAAGTTTCCAAAATTTGAGTCCGATCGGTCAATCGTCAAGTCCTAAAGAAGTTCTAGCGAACAGGCAGACAGACAGACATTGATTTTTATAGGCATAGATTTACATTAATTAGTCTTATATTTAAAACTGAATTGTATCTGATCGGTCGAACGGTACAGATTTGCATCATAAAAATATCAGAGGGAGGGGAAGGGGTACGAGAATAGGGGGTAAATGTTGCCTATGTTACCCGCCGGATCCTAAAGCATAAGTGTGCAAAATTTGAATCGAAATGGACTATTTGTATAGAGTTTTTTGTATTTGTATAGAGGATTTATTTACAAATCCTCTATACAAATCCTCTATTTGTATAGAGGATTTGTATAGAGAACAGACAGACAGACAGACATTGAGTTTCATAGGTATTGATATAGCGTTAAAAGAACGTCTGCGTTACATAAAATGTAATGAAAGAAATAAATAATTAAAAACATCTGTACCCATCTGTGTGCGAGACTGATCCATGATTGCAATACGTCACTTAGAAATCACCGCATAGATAAGCAAGTGTTGATATTCCTTTATTTGGAAGCGTTTAACAAAGTGTGTTCACACTACGCACCTGGAAGCAAACAGCGCGAGACTGACGAGGATTACAAATAACAAATGCGCTTCCCGACGCCGATCGGGTTACAAATCAATAACATCTCGCGACATTGACAGTCTTTTAAGACTCCGAGAGGGCTGTGATTTTCATTGTTGCGAGAACATATATTATTAGTGAGAAACATTCCTACTTTTCCTGACAAAATGACTTCCCTTCCCGAGGGTGATCAGATTGCACCCGTAAACACATTGAAAGTATCTAACGCCGCGATGCTTGCTTAAATATTCAGGAAGAAGGATTAACGTTTTACTCAATTATTTATTTTTACAGTTCTCTCTGAAGCGATTAATTCGCTCCAGTCCGACATCCTTATTTGTCATATACGCTATTGTTGGTTTTAATTTTGTTAAATCAGCGTCGGATTCTACTTTCTCCTTGCTAATTTTTAAATATAATTATATTAAATATATTAATAATAATTACTGTTCCCCACAGGAACTGATAAAATTTGCGCGGGGCCATCAAGCTTGCTTAAGAAGGCCGAGGTTGTAAGTCACGGCCCGCTTCGGAGACAATACAGTGCTAACGCCTCCATGTAGTGCAGAGCCTTTCGCTTTGAATGCGAAATGCCTCGTAGAGGAGCGTCCGTCGCGGGGGTCCAGAATTTCCATGCCAGGAGCACAGGAGATTGCAGAGGCTGGCCCGTAAATTCTCAGCCGCAATCTTTACCAAGTAGGAATCCATATAGGGGGCAGGATAGCAGTAAAAACACAGATGAAAACGGTCCAAAGCGGCGTCTAAGTCACCACACGTGAAGTGTAACGGGTGACTGCCTCTAGCAAAACCATTTATTATATACTATTTTTACAGTGACAGAAGATTACACAACCGCGAATTGCGTCACAAACCCCAATGGCCGCCCGCCGTTGTCTCCCCACTCTCTCATCGCAACACGCGGCGCGACTGTCGCCATCTCACGGTGATAGTCGCAACGCGCGGCGTGCGACCGCCATCTTACGGTGCTCTGGGGAAATAAGGCCGGGCCCGCGTTGATCTAAAGTCAAAAATAAATTATAATGTGTTTTGCCTGAGCCCCACGGGGTCAGAACTATGTCACGTGATATAGCCTGACCTTGCAAAGGCTTGTGACACAGTCATTGGACCTGCAAGATCCTACATACTTATAAATTGCATCAAAAAGTCAACCGTGAAGGCTCGAATCTTAATCAGGTCATAAATGGTAGCAGACCAGTTGTTACGCGATGCTTTGCATAAATACCGTATAGCCCTTGCCTTATCGTATACTTTGGTACCACTCTCGGCTATGGCCGAAGTGGTTTTATATACTTATCGCGATTCTAAGAAAAATCCCAAAAGGTCAAATTTTCCTCAAAGTCAAAAATGAATCTATATAGGCAAGTGTGTACTCCCCAAATAGGTATTTACTTAGCGATCATGACACAGAAAGATGCATCAAGATCTGACACTTCTGTCGGAAGTTATTCCTATTTTTGTGATTCTACCTATATTTCCATCGCTCGCTGGTCCGCGGCGGTCAGATAAAAATCGATAAAAATAGTAAACATGTCTTTACGAGATTCTAAGTTATACCATTAGATAGAACTTAACCAAGCGCATCCTTCGATGATATTTTCAAGTATGTCGGATAAATATTAATTGCGTAATAGGCAGCCAAAGTGGGCCGCAACAAACTAAGTGCGCCCGCGCAATTTCCCACACGCAAAAACATATCACTCCCATAGATGTTCACATGAGGAACACAATAAAAAATGTTTCATCTCGCTAGGACGTCTGTAACGTCCGTAATCAGAGTTCAAAAATATCGGCTGGCGGCCCACTCAGCCGCCCGGGGCCGACATAGCGGCGCCGGGTTTTTTCCACTGGCCCGCGTGACCTGTAACAGTCGGCGCGACCGGCGAGTCTATCAGGGCCGCCAAGATATTTTACTCTCTCCCATAGGATGGCTCACATAAAACACTTTTTTATTTTAATTTCTACTCTAAAACATCACATAAAAGGATTCATTTGGCACATTTAAAAATACTTATGTATTTTTACTTCCTCGCCTCTTCAAGGCAGGACATTTACATTAATTCCATCAAAATAGCGGCCATTCTATAATGGTTTTTAAATGATTTTATCCCCATCGCGCGAGCTTTCCCTGTATTTGAATAAACAAGACAAGTAGATTTTTATTCAAAAACACATAAATTACATTTACAAAGTGCCTTAACTAATGCCCTAAATATTTTAAACTTAAGATATTCCATTTTTTAAGAATCTCAATATTCAACTTAAGTATTTCAAATATTTCACCACATTCATTTTGTAACACAAATGCAATTTCTTCAGGGAATCCTTTAGAGACCGATCGCCGCAGCCCCTGGAGGCTCGCTCGTTCAGTCGTCCACGCACTCCGTCGGAGATGCCAAACACATCGCGCCGGTGCGGTATCCTCTCATCAGGATCGCAGCGCCGGCTCGCTGCCCGCCCCGACTACCCGCCCGGAGGCGTGGTGGGATGCGGATGCTTCCCCACTGTCGTATGCCCCTGCATGTTTCCATACCTACAGAGTCTGTCCATACAAAGGACCGAGGCCCGCCAAATGGCCACCTCGGACGACTTCAGAGGGTCATCATCATCATCATCATCACGTCGTCTTATGATGTTGCCATCATAATTCTACCTGTCCGATACAATTACAAAAAACTTATCACAATTGCATCTAAAAATAAATAGTTGAGTGGTTTTCTTTATAACATCATGAATCATAAAACGTACAACAATAAGTTTCGATCTTTTTTAAAAAAAGTTAGAGATGCGAACATGGAATACGTGTCGCATCGATATTCTTACTATTTTCAAATTAAGTTAAACGTTTGTGTTTCAAAATAATAATTTGTTGGTGTCCTGGAATAGGGCTCGAACCACCGACCATTATTAGATCACTAGACGAAAGTCATAACTACTACATAAACAAGCTACTCGTCTATCTGAACACAACTTTACATAAAATATGTGTTCCAAAAGTGATACATTTACATTTAATAACTTTTCAGGCACAATTAAATTCATATTAAATAATAAAGCATCATATTATGAATAAATAATTGCTTTTGTATTTCACTAAATAAAAATATTTTGTGTTTTAAATTAGATTTCATTTTATGAATTTTCAAATAAATTTACGCAAAAATGTACTATCTGCTTTTACACTTTAAAAAGTATAAATATGATATAACAGAATTATTGTAACGTGTGGTATCATAGCCAACTAGGTGGTGTTGGTGATATGCGCGACAATCGCTCTGATCTTATTTTGTACCAGCTGTTTCTTCCCGGCGTTGCGTTGCCCGGCTTAAGGATTGAGTTAAAAAATAAGTTTGTGGGGACACAAAAATTTCCATTATTTTGCAGACTGTAATAAAAACAATGTTTCCATTTAATCTAGGCTGGGATCGATGGGATATCCAGGAAGGAATTGTGGCCTATGCATTCCGCCGGGACCTTAAGAATATTAATACAAAATTTGGGTCAGATCGGCAAACGGTGTATGTAGATTGGTACAGAAAATATATTACGGGGTAAAAGGAGAAGGGAGAATAGTTGTCTTTGTTACCCGTCGGGTGTTGAAGAATAAGTATGCAAAATTTGGGTCGGATCGGTCATATGGTGTAGATTTGTACAGAAAATATAACAGGGGAAAGGGTGGGGTAAAAGGGGAGGGGAAAAAGTTGTATTTGTTACCAGCCGGGTACCAAAGAATAAGTATGCAAAATTTGGGTCAGATTGGTCAAATGGTGTAGATTTTTACAGAAAATATATCACGGGGAGGAAAGGGAGTCAAAGTTACCCGTCAAACGTCAGGAATTGTCGCTATCGGTAACATAACGACATTTCCCCCGGTAAATAAGTTTGCAAATTTTTAGTCCGATCGGTCGAACGATACAGATTTACATTTAAAATGTGTCATGGAGATGGGGAAGGAGTAAATGAGAGGGGAGTAATATCGCCTATATAACCCGCCGGATCCTAAAGCATAAGTATGCAAAATTTTAGTCGAATCGGACAAACGGTGTAGTTTTATATAGCGAACAGACAGACAGACAGACATTGAGTTTTATAGGTATAGATTTACATTAATTAGTCTTATATTTAAAACTTTATTAGGCTACAGCATCGAGGGAGGCCAACATATATTACCTACTTATACAGGGTATCTTATAGCTAGTAGCAAAAACTTCACATGTGGATTTCTGCCTTGATGATGAGTCGAAAATGTTCAAGAAATCATGACTTAATATCAATAGTTATGGAGATATGCAATATCAAAGTTTGCTTTTTTTTTCAATATATCAGCAGAAAGTTTAACTATCATTACAGTAACTTATATTAATTATGAAAAATTCATTCGCTTCTATACAATTCAAATAAATGATAAAAACCCTGCAATAATTGAGAATAGAATTTTGACAAGGTTTTTGTCATTTTATGCAAAATGCAAGTGTTGGGTACCAAATAATACTTTGAACAATATATGTTTCCCTATGTTGTCCCACATTTGTCCGCTCCCTTTCCCTTCACCAGGAGACCGTCGGTAAAGCAGTTCTCTACTCGCGTCGTTGGACAAGACGAGTCACAGGGCGGGCTGCATAAAAAATTTTGTCGCCGCTTATAAACGCTTCCGGAACTAGAGTGAAACAGTTTTTACGATAAGTGCATGTGCGTTGAACGAGGAAACAATAACCAATACAGCCCACAAGAACCAGGAAGAACGGAGACTGGGAGAACCACGGAATCCGGTAAGCAATTCCATCCTTTCTTCCCTGTCATTTCAATCGCAAGGCTGCGTTCGCATCATTGGTTCATCGGGCCGAGATACAGCTTTTTACAACATATTTTGTTCAAAGTATTTCGTTTTTTATTTGTTTAAAAGGAATAAAAACGTTTTTTATTTATTTTCGCAATATACTATTCGGAATAACTGGTATAAAAAATGCTATCAACGGAAAAGTCATTATAAGTTGTAAAAATAAAGATACCAAGAGCATACTTAATAACAAATAGAAGAAAAATTATGAAAAGATTGTGGAGTCAAAATTACTGAAGAAATATTTCCATCTGTGTATCGGAATCTTTCAAAGAGGGGGAAATTATTGACAAAATAACGAAGCAAAATGAATTTTTAGAAAATTAAACAAACCAATAATTAATAAAACCAAAAAAAATCAATGTTGTTAGTGTAAGGAAAAATCCGGATAAATATGCATCTTATACTATTTATATGGAACTAGATGGAGAAACCTATTTAAAAGTTAGTCAAGCTTGAAAAAATAACATTGGATGGGAAAAATGTAGAGTTTTCGATACAATGTCAGTGAAACGATGCTACAAATGCTATGGTTTCAACACAGCATATGCCCAAAATGTATGGGAAATCACAAAAGCAATGAGTGCCAAAAAATAAATAAAGATGAAAATAAATGCGTAAACTGTGTAAATGCAGTTAAAAAACTTAAACTTAATTTGACGTAAATCATCCAGTATGGAATTATAAATGCCCAGTATATGAAAAGAAATTAGAGCCATGTAAATGACGTAGGCCCGGTTGTTTCAAGTTCGATCAAAGTAAGCGGTCGATAAAAGCATAGATTTTTACGAAAACGGATCGTCTGATTAGTGGAGAACGTAAAATTTCAGTTTAAACTCTACGCTTACTTTGATCGAATTTGAAACAACCGGGCCGTAATCAAACCCCACCGGGGTTTTGATGACATCATTTACATGGTAAATGATGTCATCAAAACCCTTGCTTATAGTATGACGTAATTGCATGGACCCGCAAGACCGAAGTTAATTTATTATTGAAAAACATATACCGATCGCAGCGGTATTTGCTCAGAAAAATTTCACAATTAAATTTGTCAAAATCGTAAACTATGGCTTATACATTTTTGCCAGCACAATTTACAAAGAACCTACGCGGGCGTAACGTTTGATATCAGTTTCAGTCATATACAATAAAATTTCAGTCACTTATAAATATTTCAATGTGGGTCGCAAAATTTTTTTTTTTTTCATTTATTTTTCAGGTGCATCCCTGACAATGTAGGTATGTAAAAATATGTAAAATAGATAGATTTTCACATAAAGAATACATTAAAAAGGTTTCAAGTCGATCCGATTGCTGTAGCGTTCGTAGGACAGTTTTGAAGTTTGACTGAAAAATGACCCTTATTGTCATCGGATCACTGCTGGTGCGGTTACGTAAAAAATGTGAAAAATTTTACTTTTTTATTTGCATGATTTTCTTTCAGATTTTAGTCTAAATGACTTTGTTTAGCAAAAATATTATGGTTTGATACCAATTTCATTGAAAAAACTCCCGTTTTTCGTAAATATAAGAAAATCGGTTTTTGGTCGAAAACTCTCGTATTTGTCAGTACAAATACCGTTTTTCGGTGGCTGTCGCGCCCGGGACTTTATCAGTGATAAGCCCGTCGCTAGGCCTATAAAACACTGTCGGTTATCTGTAGATTTCTCCGAGATCTGACAAGACAAAGCTTCGCGACTTGTCGGAATCAATCGGTCTGCAGCCCGATTTTCCTTCGCATACTAAGTCTCTGTCCTCGGATACATATGTTGAAATATTAAACAATATTTCATAATTCTGTCTGTCAGGCCATACAGTTAGCCATAGGAAATAATATTTCCTGTATCTGTCTTTCCGCCATACCGTTGGCCGTCACTCGGAAATATTCAACAATATTTCTCAAATCTGTCTTTACGCCATACAGTTGGCTACACTCACCACCCCGGTCTATCGCAACAGCGATTTTCTCAGTTATTAAAAATAAACATGTGACAAAATACATAAATATATGTCAATTTTTAGGTTCTTACAATAATATGTAATAATCAAAAACATGTCACAACCATTTTCTTTTTATAAATTTTCATACATAAATTTGTGAAATCAAGGCATAGGCACCGTCTTTACGGTCCTCAGGGTGGTGATGACGCACCGGCGTCCTGCCCGGTCGCCCGTGAATAAGATGACGTCATAGGTCCGCCTTGATCGGCGACCGCAGCGAGCCATGGAACTCGACAATGCCATCTTCTTTGAAAAGGCCCTTTTCAGGGCCATCATTCATCCTGTCCGTTACATCTAACTTATTTTGAAAAATGGTGTTCAGAAAATATCAGAGAAAGGGAATCCATTTTTTGGGAGATTTCAACATTAATATGAATAATACTAATTTCATATATACGAAAAGGTTACAAAACATAATTGAGTTTAACGGAATGAAACAACTTGTCGAGAAGCCACAAGGGTTACTGAAACGTCAAGTACAATGATAGATCTTGTGATTACAAACGTATTTGAACTAAATGTAAAACTACTAGATTCTCCCAAAATTTTTATGCGTTTTATGTGTGTTCCACACAAAACGGCGAACGGCAACGATTTAGCAGATTTGTAAATAGGGAAGTTGCACGATCCGACGCCTTGCCGCGGACACGCGAGTTTTTTGCGAGATTTAATTAATAATTAATTAATTTAAAATTTAAAATTTTAAAATTTAAAAATTTTAAAAATTTAAAATATTTAAAAAATTCAAAAAATTTATATTGTTTCACTTTTTAACACTTTTACTGAACAGAAAGGAGATTTAAAATAAAAACACAGGTTCAGACAATGAAAATGCGGTGCACTGAACCGGCAGAGTGACGGACATTACGACCGTTAAAGACGACGAAAAAAGCGAAAATTTCACACTGCCTGGTCCATTTCACCGTCCTTTATTTATACCCAAAAAACAAACATAACGGGATTTTAACGGTCAAAATGGGATTAGTCTTGGAGGGGAGAGACATCTCGAGATGGCGCAGTAGCGTAGAGTGATGGACCACTCGCATCTGCGCTGAAAAGAGTTGCCGGCGCGTGGGATACCGTGCCGCTGCAGTGCTTAGACGGTGCGTTTGGCCCGTCTATCTAAGATTTCTCTCGATCGGAGAGATGCACACATGTGCAAGTTATATCAATTTGGGCGCTTGACACATCCGCGTATGAATTTGATTATGACTAATGTATCCGGATATGTCAGCGACCGCAAATCGCCTCAAAAGGGTCGAATCTTGTCTCTCGATATATCTCCCTCGATTATTTATTTTATAGTGAATCCTGACAGGAAATGACATGCCGAATCCAACGGTATACGACATGCCAGGTTTTGTGCATTTTTTTTAAAATTTATCTCGCGATTTTTTTCGCATTACGGCACGGCCGCCCTCCACGGGGCGCCGGTGTGTGGTCCATAAAGTCAGTTTTACCGGATTGGATGCCGCGTGAGGGATGCGCACGCTGTTACGGGCCCCCTTTCAGACGGCTACCTCCCAATCTATTACGCAGTTAGCAAAAGAAATGGAAAAAATGTATTTTTTAACGTTATTTTTAATCCGCGAGATCGTCGTTATCTTCCAAAAATGAGATACGCGTCTCGCGGATTTCCTGTATGCACAACCTTTTTTATTTCCCGCCAGCATTCAGAATTAATAAGACCACCAAAACCCAGTAAGTTTATTTTTCAAAACACAAAGTAAACAAACATAAGAAATACTTAAATTAACAAAAACATACACAAAATTATGGGCATAAAGATAATAAATAATACAGAAAAGCATACAGTTTCGTTGAGGCCTCAAACGATACAGGATTATACATAGTTACAGCACAAATAATCAAGACATAAAGCAGAGCAACGATTAGGTATATAATATTGACATGACAGTAAAAAAGCAGAGATAAAAATATGGAATGACATCTTACACAAATTCTAGACAGTGTACACATATATAGAATAACAAGGGCATTCAGTAATTTATAAAAATATTTTTCTATCAAAATGTTCACCTATATAATATTTATTTGAATCTAAAAAATATCAAAAAGGTCTCATATTGCGGCATAAATTATCGCATAGCGGGAGATCCTCCGCGTGTTCGCAGTCCAAAATAGTGATAGCTTGGGCCCGCCGCCGCCAGGGTCGCATAATCGCCTCGGCGCCTGTATTTCGGCGAAGCCGCGGGTTTGCTACCTGTAGTAGCGATGCGCGATTATGAGTTATTTTCATAATCGAATGATTAGTAATCGAATGATTTTCATAATCGAATGATTTTCATAATCGAATGATTAGTAATCGAATTACGAGTTATCGATTATTTTTGCGCCCAAAAAAATATGACAAAAAAAATTAAAAAATGATGTATACTTTATACTATGTCTGCAAAGGTAATAACTTATAATATTCGTAAGTCTTTAAAAAAATAAATTTTTCAAAGGTTGTATGAAAACCGGGGTATGTTGTTTCATTAATTAACAATTAACCGGAGAATTCCTAGAGAGAAGATTGAGTATTTTTGGTTTCTATATATATCAATAATCAAATCGGAATATTGGAATGCTTCTAGTAGACCATAAATAAATAAAATATGAATGTACTATGTCTGCAACGTTAATAAACTACAATATTTATAGCACGCTTATAGATATTTAGTTTGAAACAACTGTTTCTGTGAGATTTTGCGTAACCTTAAGGTCAAACTCAGTTTAACCCAGGATTTACACTTATTTTGTTTAAACTTGAAACATCCAGGCCTTAGGGAGGCTTCGGTTTAAAATAATTTATGCAAACAACATACCCCAGTTTTTGTACAACCTTTGAAAAATATTTTTCTAATCACTTTTCAAAAGTCTATAATTTTGCACATGGCAACACGTCACTTAAACGTCATTTTAAATGTTTGACAGTGATTTTTAAATTGTTTGTTGATAATGATACAAAGTAAGTATTCATGAATTTAACGATATTCAACAGTTTATGCTGTTAATTAAATGGTAATAAACACTGATAACAATGTTTTTTCAGAGAAAGCAAGCAAATTTTTCGACAGATGACGTTCATATCGTCAGATCTTACTTCTGCACTACGCAACGAATATAATGCATACTGTCTGACAGATTTTCGAAATAGGTTCGAGATTATGAAGAAATGCGCCAGGAAGGTTAGATTATTGATAAAATTACGTGTTTTCCTACATATTTAGTCTTTGCGATTACAAAATGTTTTTTAATTTGATCTATATTGTTTTTCTTCTAGTTTCTCTGTTTATAACCTTTTCTTTGTTTGCAGGTAATAAAAGCCAAAACGACTCCAAGTGATATGCAGAGAAAAAATTATAGCAGTTCAGTTAGAGATTTTCGAAACACTACTGAAGAATCGGCAGGAAATTCACGAAGTTGTTTTGGAAAGGCATAAAGCCAAAAGAGATATGGCTTCATTTAATTATAATTGAAAGTTGTATTTTTTTTATTAAAATTTTCATTTTCCTGTTAATAGTTATATAAAATACAATAAAAGAGTTTGATACACCGAATATATTGTTTTATTATTTTAATTCCGCAGACGCCCTCTGTTTCTGCTGCCTTCGACAAACAATTTTCCTTACCTTTCCTTGCTCCTCAGTTCCACATGGCCAAACCATGCGAAAACATTGGTAAATAACATTGAAGTTCGTTGTCCAGTGGCCATGTCACTGGCTACAAGGCTTGGTAGTAAGCTTCCAATACGAACGGACATGCTCGCACTGCCCCTCGTGATGGAAATTTATTAACAAGGCACTCTGAAGATGCCTGTTGCGATTCAGGCGAAACGTCGGTTGACGAATGATCCTTCTGAGGACCAGACTTTGACGCGGGTTACCCGCAAAGAAATTAATACTAATATATAATATTTTCTCTATACTCTCACATTTTGTGGCCGTAAGTCAGTACAGAATAAATTCCATATGCCGGAAGTATGCAAAGTAATTGTATGTGCAAAAAACATGAAAAAATGACAATTTTTTCTATAAAAAAAATAGTGACGTTAAAGTATGCCTAGTAATTTAAAAAAAAATTGTAAGTCTATTCTTCGCAGTTACTTTTTTTTCAATTATCACAGAATAAACTAAACATCACATATGAGCTATATTATACAAGGTGTGTCAGACCTAGTTCACAATATTTCATTGGTAGATTCCTGCCTATGTTATGAATCGAAAATATTCAGGCAACCCATGACCTAATATCAGTAGTTACGGAGATAATTAACTTCAAAGTTTGCATTTTTATACTCATCTTTTGCAAAAAGCTGGACCGTCATTAAAATAACTTAAAACAAAAATTAAAACTTTCGCTTTAACTTATAAAGATTGCTATGCTTTAACACAAGCCAAATGACTAAAACTTTTATAAAGATTTTTTTTCAGAAATTAAAGTTTTTTCATTTTATTTGGCCTATATTAAAGCGATTGAAATTTAAATTTTTGGTATACATACGTTACTTGAATGATGGTTCAACTTTTTTGCAGAATATTAGTCAGAAATATTGAATAGAAAAATACAAGCTTTGAAGTCGATTATCTCCGTTACTACCTATTGATATTAGGTCATGGTTGCTTGAGCGTTTTTGACTCAACATAGGCAGGGATCTACCTACGAAATATTGTGAACTAGGTATGTTACATTCGGTATATGCAGCGATGATAAGTTGATGCATATTAGTTATCGTAATTTGAATATGAATATTTTTGTAATAAGTTTTATTATTTTTATGATTCTTCCGATATTTTCATTAATTTTATGAAAATCGGGGTTATAATATTATTTAAAATGATATAATTAATGTACATTGGATGATATTAAAAGTAATTATGTATTTTTATTGTCCTCAAAAAATAAGAACAGAGCTAGGTATGCCAAATTCAATAAACATATGTCTTATTTATTTAATACACCAAGTATTTCACAGCGTCATGTTAATTCGTTATTCAAAGCCAAATAATTAAAATTTAACATACCTATTTTTTCAAAATTGCTATTCTTAAAAAAATATATGTTTATTATTTTCAAATCCCTCTAAAAATCTAAAATTCAACGTCTAACAAACAATAAATATTATCGCTGACCGCGGCGAACATCGGACCGAATGATCATTCGAATGATTTCACTCGGCGTTGACATTAGTTACTAATTTTATTCGAATAGAATTCTCTTCGAATAGAATTAGTAACTGAGTAAATAATCGAATTAATAATCGACGTCAACGGCGAGTGAATTATTCGAATAATCATTCGGTCTGAAGTTAGCCGCGGGCTGCGGCAAAAAACAAAAGACATACGTTCACCAACATTCACTCACATTGTAAGGAGATTAGACAAAGAAAGACAATAAAAACTCTTTCCTTGTCTATGTTAAGAAGTTTTCGTTTGTCAAATACGTTACGACATTCTGTTATCATCTGTCTTCTTCTTATATATGAAGCCAATGGTATATCAAAAGAGAGAGAAATATATACTTAAGAATCTTTTTTATTCATACCTAATTTTCATTCGAATGATTCTACTAACCATCATGAGTGATCACTCGTGTTGAAATTATTCGGGATGGTTAGTAGAATCACTCGTTGTTGAATGCTTTGCGGAGTGGGTGGGCGTGATCGGTACTCGGCTCTCGGCTTTGCCTGGCGTCACGTCGCGCAGTGCTAAATTGATATTCGAATGATTTTAATTATGAATGATTTTAATAATCGAATTATTCGAAACATTTCAATAATCGAATAATTCGAGTTATAATAATCGTAATCGCGCATCGCTAACCTGTAGTACCTTCATTGACATTATTTTGTGTTCTCTGTCTGGAATTTCGCAGGCATAATTTTTAAGTATCGCGGGACCATATCCCATGCGAAACAATGTGTTTGATTCTTCAGCGATAGCAAACAAACAAAATTATAGTTCGTCGGAAAAGATAAATATAAATTCTACTAAAACGTATTTCACATTTCAGAAAACAATGTAATTAAACGATGCATATTTTGTAATGACACGTAACATTTAATTTATAGATGTAATCAATTTAATAATGAAGATTTTGCCAACCGTAAAAAATTTATACAATCGAAAGGTTTCTCGTGTTTGAAAGACCATCACATCAAGGATTGCAATTCTACAATGCTTTGTAAATTGTGTAACTCGAACCAGGCATAATACGTTAATTCATCCACCTAATCGCTATCAAATCAGGGATACTCAACCGCCGGTGGTTGAGACGAATAACGAATCCGAGAATTCAAGGGCGGTCTTATTGTCTTCGGAATCTCTAAAATTAAATACGGTAATTCTAGCGACTAGTATTACCGTATTTAATTTTATATATATTCATGGTATCGGTCCGTGATTCCAGCGAAAAAGGTACGTTGCATTCTTGATAGTGCATCACAAGCGACTTTTGTAACGGAAATCTGTATTCGGAGGCTGTGTTCCAAGGCTGAGATTCCAGTGACAATATTGGGAAGTTAACTATGTCGGAAGACCAGGGGCCTTGCTGATCTTACTATCGCAAACTCGAAAAATTCTGACAATTCACACGAGAGCACTTATCATTGATAAGATCACGAACGATCAACCAAGGTTGTAAACAGCGCATCCAAACGGTGTGACAAACAACAGAAAATGTACAACGATAAAGTAAATACATTTTAACCTTTTAATGGACAAAAATATAACGGAAAATACGTTTTATCACCTAATGAAACAAAGCTGGTACTACTAAGCGAAAAAGTAAGTAAAGTAAGAAAAAGTAAAGTAAGCAATAAAGTGTGAAAATTGTGTGTGCCATGATACGTCTATGATCTGTGTCTCTCCGGCATACACCAGAGGCCCAATTTTGAATACGGAGTCCAATGCCGCCTTCCAGGAAGATGGTTCTGACATCGTACTTCGGAGCTGCACACCACGATTCCTTCTGCAGATTGGGATTCCCATCAGGACCCGCCCGCGCGTTGATCTATGAAGCCGGGATCCTACGCGCTTTTAATATTAAAATTTTGAAACGTTCATTACTATCGGTTGCAACCCTTTTAATTATTTCGCGCAATGCATCAGCAAATTTTTTTTTGTAACGTAACAAGATGCTGGGTACAGAGCGGCATCCTTACAAGAGCAGCTCTCCGAGTACACTTCGAATTACAAATAATTGTATTACTTCATACAGCATTGTACTGGCGCCTTTTTCCTTATCATATTTTATCCGTTTATCTTTTCCAATATCATATCGCCAATAAAAATAAGGTTTCCCTCTCAAGCACTTCAGCTTGGGCGCTTTTTATTATGTAATATCTGCTATATCTGGTGTCATTTTAAAACAGTTTATTGTGTTATATCGATCTCTGCAACTCTCCGAGCCTCTCAATAAATGCAACCTGACTGGCGAACTATTTTAACCTGACTCGTCGAAAACCCAACGATTTCAGTATGAATTTGTACCATGTGCTAATTATATGTGGGGTATAAAAGCAAAGGCAGCAATATCCAAAACATCAAAAAAATGTTTTGAATGCAGTCATCAAGCATTACTAATTTAAAATGTACTAAATTCTTGATTTTATGTATCTCTCCTCTCAGAAATCGTGTTTTCTTTAAATTTATACGCTTTGTTACCCATAAAATCTCGATTTCAGTAGATACATAATAAATTAGTAATCCTCTACGACTGCATTAGTTTTTTTGGATATTGCTGCCTTTGCTTTTATACCACACATATAATGATCAGTTCTTATTATTTTCTTTACAATTCTCGATATTACCAAAAGTATTCATATTTGTTAGCGATAATCTTGAGAACACTTTTTGTTAGTATGACAATTTTTTATGTTGTTTTTAATGTTCAGTATATTAAATTTTAGCAGAGAATGGAGTATGAGAAAACAGTTCGACTCTACCCGCAGAATCTGCCATGTGTCGCGATGACTGTAGGCATGTTTGTACGCGAGTTGTAAGAAATAAGGTGCAGTAGTAAGTATAGGTGTGGCAATCAAGGTAATCGAAGGCACTAGGTAGTAAGAATAAATGCTCACGGTGACATATTCATGGATTTATTTTGAAGGATTTGAGATTTACAGAATGCGATTACAATGTGAATGTTTCAAGTTATTTAAGGTTACAAAGCTAAACGCGTGTAAACGATCGAACAGTCAAAAAAGAAATGCAAGAACGGAAAAGCGACGCTTATTGGGAATATCGGTAAGACCTCCGATTAGTCGCGCCACCCTGGCTGTAAAGCCCACATCCCCTTTAGGCCCCAGGTCACCAAACATAAGTTATTTTACATCGTGATTTATTATTTTACAAAAAAGTAGTAGACCCACAAGGTCAACGAGTAGCTTCAAGGTCAAGGTCACTTCATCACATTGTTGACTCCAAAAACTATCGAGCTAGAATGACATTAAAAATAAATAGAGTTATTACATGGTTGTCTACTTATAACCTGATAATTATGTTTTATTTAGTATTATAAATTGATTTAATTATATAATTAAATTAATAAATTAATTTGGTTAGTTGAAAATAAAATCGCGCGCCATGCTTCAGGATGGCCACCCCTGCTGTAATTAACTACCCACCTGGTGATGACAGCCATTCAATTTTCTCCATCGTTAAATTCAAGAGTAGCGTAATAAATATTTCAATTTAATTTAATTTAATTTATTATTAAGTTAATTCAATTAAATTTAAATATATTTTCCTTATTTGGTATATAAGAGATTTAGTGACATTCGAGAGAATAAATTCATCTGAACAACCTTTCGACACTTTTTTCAATTTTAATTTATAATAGAAAACGATCTGAAATCGTCTCCGTTTATGATTTTTTTAACTTTTAAATGCCTGGGGTTTAAAAAAATATTAGCCCACAAATTCGTGACAAGTACAACAGTATAAGGTTTAATCGTTTATAAAATGCCGGGTTAGAATATATCAGAAAACTCTAACCATAAAATGTAATAAATTGATTATAATTAAGGCATAGCCACTTGATCTCTTTACACATATCTTGTACTATTTTTACTCCCTTTCTTTTAACTCGTAGCGTCTGCTTGTCTGCCGAAAAAACTTTGAATCGATTTTTAACCCTTTTCCTTTGATCTAATCGAGCTGAAACTTTGCATGCAGACTCGTATAATGGGTGACGACGATAAAAATTATCTAACAAATTTTTGTTTAAAAAAAATACTAATTAGAGTATAATTTTGGATTTTTCGAAATTTTAGTGATTTATATATTGTTTAATTTTCGAGTCCGACGCGTGGAGTAGGCGTGAAACCTGTTTCAATGAGAAAGGTAGTATAATAAAAACTAGGTTTTTATGGGTTAGTTTTTTTATAGATACTAATAATTATGAATCTTAAATACGCACACATTCTGATCTATCACATGGATGTACTGTAACCTCGCCGGGAATCACCTCGCAACCCTCGGGAGACGACAGTGTCATGCCCACTGGACTACGACAGATTATTGTAAAGTTTTTACTTCGTGTTCGTATCTTAAGACTTAACAGATTATTATACCATACACCATACTGATATTTGAATTGAATGATATACAGGTTGAGCAACTTGCTAGTGGCATGAAGAATATTAATAAGGTCTCATCAGTAAGAAATTCAAATAACTTGTGTTGGTAGTCCGTAACCTACGATATTTCAAGGATTTGATGTCTAGAATTTAAAGTTGTTAAGTGTTAAATTTATTGTGTACCTATAGTTCTTCTGTACTACAGTTATTAAGCGGTGGCGGGGGGGGAGGGGTTCCGAAATACTTTTACAGGTACTTTTTCAAGGTTATTATCATTTTATTTGACTTGTATGAATGCGAAGGAATTTTAAATATTCTATATAAGTTACTTTCATGATAGTCTTACGTCTTACAAAAGGCAAATCGGATTTTGTTTATTTCTATATCCCCTTAATTATATTTTCACGGGCGTACGGTGTACGCCCCTTGCGTGACCACGCAACGTAAGTCGAGAGCTGATTGCTTGTCACACTCTAATTATCTAAATTACGGACAGACAACGAAAATTTTATATTTAGATATTTGAGGTTACATTTCTGTAAGTATGTATGTATTTATTTTCATGAAACTCAATAAAATAATCGACAACTCAATACTTTGATTGTCATTAATATATAATTTTGTCTTTATTTTAATTTTTAAGTATAACTTCCACCGCGCGTGCGTGAGTGCACGCGTGATTTTTAGTTAGTGGTTTTTATTTAAATTATTTAAAATTGATATTAAACAAAATGTTATAATACAATAAAAAATATAGTATTGCTTTACACACTCGATACAATTTTTCAACGCCAAAGAAAAAATAATAACATAATGTTACCTACATGTAATAGAGATCTTAAAAAAATATTAAATCGTAAACAACATTTGGTTAATTTGTGTGAAATTATGTGCGCGTAAACATTTAAGGCAGAAACAATCTCTATTGTATTTTCGGAACTTACGTTCATCTAGAAAGGATTACGGAACTTACGTTCATCTAGAAAGGGTTACGTACGTAGCACTACGCAGTTGAAAAACAGGCGTTAAAGTTTGCACATTTCTATGCCATGCAGATGAGTGTGGTACATTGGAAAAAAATATAGGCAGTATTCAAAATTTTTTTTCAAATTTCAAAATTTGCGACATATCGTCGCATGTAGGACGACCCTCTGGCTAGAGTTATACTTCCGATGTCCTTCTTACAACGGCACAACGATGCTTCTTTTGCTTTTAAACAATTTGCTTGTTGGCGCAATTTGTATTTTAAGCCTGCTTTACAAGCTTACTGAATCGAATATTTCTTCGATTATCAATAAACCGATAACATTCAAATATTAATTCTTAAAATATTGTTTTCTTTATATTTTTACGACTTCGGATACGATATTGACATATAAATTTTAGCCATTATCCTTAAGAAACATTTTAAATATCGAATGAAAAATCAATGACAATATTTAAAGCGAAATAACAGGCAAACGGTATGCAGCGATAAAAGAACCTGCCCTTTTTACTTCCTTTCTTTTAACTCGTGGCGTCTGCTTGCTTGCCGGCTTGCCGTCGAAAAAACTTTGGATCGATTTTTAACCCTTTTCCCGTGATCCAATCGAGCTGAAACTTGGCAAGTAGACTCGTGGTGACGATCAAGAAGATGTATCAAATTTTCGTTAAAAAAATTAATAATTATAGTATGATTTCGGATTTTTGGAAATTTTATTGGTTTTTTCAAATTGGAATCATTAAAAAAGTTTGCTTACTAGCACAGCGGCCCGATAACGTCGCGAAATATTTTCTAAATTTGAATTACTCCGTCGGTATACATAATAAATACTTACATAATAAAACTAGGTTTTTATGGGTTACTTTTTTACTCCCTTTCTTTTAACTCGTAGCGTCAGCTTGTCTGTTGTCTGCCGAAAAAACTTTGGATCGATTTTTAACCCTTTTCCCGTGATCTAATCGAGCTGAAACTTTGCAGGCAGACTCGTGGCGACGATAAAAGTGATCTAACAAATTTTAGTTTAAGAAAATTTAATAAATATAGTATAATTTTAGATATTTGGAAATTTAAATGTTTTTTTCAAATTTGAATCCATACAAATGAGTAAGGAGCCCGATGAGTGCAGTAGGCGCGAAACCTGTTTCAATGAGAAAGGGAGTATAATAAAAACTTGGTTTTTATGGGTTAGTTTTTTACTCCCTTAATATTAACGCGTGGCGTCTGCTTGCTTGACGCAAAAACTTTGGATCGATTTTTAACCCTTTTCCCGTGATCCAATCGAGCTGAAACTTTGCAAGCAGACTCGTGGCGACGATCAAAGAGATCTATCAAATTTTCGTTAAAAAATAATAATAATTATTGTGGTATATTCACTTCCTGAGTATGATACGTTTTCTTTGTAATAAGGAAGAATTGTATACCCGATCTTGTTCAGTAATTATCACCTTTATTCATAAACAATACCTCTGCGTGCGACCGTCAGTGCCCGAATGGCGTCGCCCGTTTCCCCCGCTTCCTACCGCATGCTTTCATCTCTTTCACACTATCACTACGCACTCCTCATACACCACTCTACCACAATTATAGTATAATTTTGGATTTTTAAAATTTTTAATGGTTTTTTCATACAAGTTGTATGGAAATTCCGACGCATATGGTAGATACGAAACCCAAAAATAAGAAAGGTAGTATTGTAAAAATTGGTTTTTATGGGTAACTTTTTGAAATAATGAATTTACAATTATGTTCTAAATTTAGAATTATGTTGTTCTCAATAATAATTTCACTCCCTTTTTTATTTTGAACGTTATAAAATGAATTTAAATGTTTATATAGGTATAGGTACCTAACTCATTAGAATTTTGAGGAAACATGTTTTAGAAATTTTGTGATATTAATACACGTAAGTATATTATACTACAAAATGCTTTAAAAATGTATGATATTTTTAAATTATTATTTTTTTCTAGGAGGCACCCGTTCATTTGTTCTGTGTGTAGTTTTCTAGAATATTCTACCGTGTATATCTGATCCTTCTCGTCGACGTTTCGGATCCCATTGCAGGGTCCATCATAAGGGTTAATGTCAGGCTGATGTCAGTCACATCAACCCTGATGATGTACCCTGCAAAGGGATCCAAAACGTCGGCCAAAGAGGTCAGATATGCAAGGCATACTATCCCAGAAAATTACACACAGAAGATTCTGAACGGCCGTGAAAACTTGAGAACTTTTTTACCCTTTCATGTGTCTAAAAACTTGCACAGTTTTTTTTTCAGATTTCCTAATGGGATTTTAGGGGTCGCTACCAGCTGTGATAGTGTAAAGTTTTACTAAAAATAATAAGTTGGTATTTAAGCTTATCTTTATTGTAGGTAATCCTTCCAGGTCCTAACATCTTTCGACAAAAAATCGCACGAAACGGCGATTGTGTTGAAAATATTCAATCTTTATTTGTAACAAAATGTTTTTTTGCGATGCGAGCATTGTTAAGGGTTGCTTGCTTTGGAGAATCTTCCAAACCTTGACTTTCGAGAGTCGTGACCATCCTTTGTTTAGTTTTCTAGAAAACTTCATTATCGAAAGTATGCAAAAGCGACAAGCTCTTCAGACAGATACCAATTTTCTTCTTTTTTTCGTGTTTTTTTTTCCTTATTATATGCCATTATATGCCACGATCGTAAATTCAGTCTAAGAACAAAAAATACGTTATTTCTCAGAAACCCTAGATACGATACTAATACGTTTAAACACACTTCCTTTTGTTTAAAATGCTACAGGCGTCGGGAGAGGAGCATATTCAACCTTTCGGCGGCATACCGATGCAGCATTCAGTTTGGTCTGAGGCGTTACAATCATTGCCCTAAACGGCGCATATTTTCGAAATCTTGATCGGCGGTAACGACCAGTAAAGTTCATTTCAATGAAAAATAAAAAAAATACGTGTATATTTTTTGGCTATTGAAAGCATATAAAAGTGTTACCGTTAAATATTACTTACATTTTTTGAAGCACTCTAACTTATATTGGTACTTAACATTGCACTCATCAAATGCTAAAAATGTAACTTATTTTACTCAGTTTGGAGACGTCACTGCTGCTGCAAACCTCTATGTATACTCGTACATAGAAGTTGTTAAAAAATTAAGAACTCCACGCTATCATACGTCATTATTGTGTAATAAATTTCAAAAGACATACAGTTGCCGCACAGGAAAGCCTAAGTTTATGCCTACTGCACGCCACTACCACTATGTTTAACATAAAAATAAAAAAATAATTACGCTGTCTCGCGGAAAAACATTTCCATTTCAAGCAGGCAATTTGGTAATTGGCAATTAATGTAGCTACTCTAAATTGTCACCAGGTGTCATATTAGATTTCTCTTTGGGCGAATGCTTTGTATTTGATCGTATTGGATTTCTCTTTGTGTCGAATGCTTTGTATTTGATCGTATAGGATTTCTCTTTGTGTCGAATGCTTTGTGGCAGATGAATCTCACTTTATTGACTTCTGTGCATACGGGTATGTGACCTTGTATTCTAGAATGTCTACAGATAGCGTCTCACCAACTTAATAATAACTAGCCATTCACTGCAAATGCATATTTCGGCTTTTTTTTTACGAAAATGTGGGTTTTTATTATTCATTTATATCAGAATGTGTACTCTAGACCAGCCATACTCAACGTGCGGCCCGCCGAGCTTTTTTGTGCCGCCCGAGGCACATTTATTATCAGAAACGTGATTTAAAAAGTCTGGCACTGTAAGTTTTGAATATCTTGAAATACGCACGAACAAAAAGACAAGCTCCTGTCAATCTTAAAACCGGTGATTTCTATGGATTAGAACTTATTTCTATAGACAGTTTCTGTCTCTGGCAAAAAATAATATATTGAAAAAACCTACAGATTTTTTTCAATACACACATCATTTATATCCTTGTATGCATGTGTCATCTACGAACATCTTTATTATACATTTTTTAATAATATTTCCAAGGCTATTTACATGAACGATGTAGCATGCAGGTCCTATTACGACTCCTGTTTTATCCTATGTCCTGTCCTATCCTACTCCTGTCCTACTGCCCCGGTTTTGGCCACTTGGACATTCAAAGGTGTATAAATAAGACAATGAAAATATATTTTTTATTTTATTTATGCCGATCAATTCTTTAAACTGTGTTTTGTTTTGATAAATAACAGCTGTACCGCCACTTTCTTTCTTTGAGTATCGGTTGAATTTCTTGGTGACATTCGTTAAAAAATTATTAAATTCTCAGCAAAAAAAAATAAGGGCCCACGAATGAGTAATATGAAAATAACTTTTTAATCACTTATGTGTGTGTTTGTGAATCAATTTAGCCTATTGAAGGAAACTCCTAGGAACATTGTTTTAAGGTTATTTCATAATTTAGTTTAGAAGAAAAATGCCACATGGCCACAACTGGCACAGCAATCTTACTTTTGTCCTTGTTTTGGCCATAGTTATGGCCACAACTGACTCACATAGTGCGGAAGTTTTGACCACCTTTTTTGATTATTTGAGTTTTGATTTTTGAATTAATTAGGTACATATTTACGATGATATCCCAATTTTAATAATTTCCTTGTCTTTCTGTTCATTCGTCTGTCCGTCCGCGTAACTTCGTGTAACGTCCGTAACTTTTTAATAATAAATAGATAAAAATTGAGATTTTTTCCCCGAATATTTTTTTTTCGAAAAAACTTTATATTTTTGAAATTTTTTATTTTTATTATTTTTTAACCGAACCGAACTGACATATTAAAGTACAGTTATTTTAGATGGATTACAGCTAGTTCGATTATAATAACCATGGCCATAAAAGAAGTCAACTCTCCCGGAATACCTACCTGGAAAGTAAGATTCAACCAGATCTACTAAAATATTTCTAAATTTTTTATTAAAATGGTTTAGATTAGACTACTTGTACTGAAGCATCACTGCTATATACAGTATGGATAGCTTTCAAAGATGATAATTCAGTTCAGCAGTTTGGAAGAGTACGATCATCGAATGTGTTGAATTCTTCTAATACACTCCCAAAAAGTAGGTATCCTCAATGAGTCTCAGTTGTCCTTTAATGTATCAACTTTTGATTTAAATTCAACTACAACGGTGGATCCAATAAGTTCTGCACAAAGTACCAGTTCATGAATACCCATTCCAAAAATAAATTCATTTGCACTTAAATGAAATGTCTACTGCAGCAGCTTCAACAAATGATGTTCAGAATGAATTGGCCACTCAAGCAAAGTCATCTGACAATTTTTGTTGGCTTTACTTCACAAATTATTATTATTACCACCGCCAAGGTCAAATATTTAGTTAATATTAGTTGTCTGGGATGAAGTAGAAATACTTTGCGTAAAAGAAATAACTTAATTCTTCTTAAAGAAAAAGAAAAAAGACGAGGAAGAGAAAAAAAATTAAGAAAAGATAGAATGGAGAAAAAAGTTGGCAGTTTGAACAGTTTGAACAAAAGAAAAAAAAAACTCTTCTGGTTCGTGTCTTCGGCCAAAAAGGGCGTAAAAACACGGCATAATACCCTAGAAGATACAAACCAGAAGATTCTGAGCGGCCGTGAAAACCTAAGAACATTCTTAAAAAACAAACTCAACAAATGAGGAATAATTGTGAATTTATCAAATCTTCAGAAAATGAAGAATTAGAAAGAAATCCAAAAGAAGGAGACTATGCATTAGTAAAATTCAAAACTAGTTAAAATATTGTACCCTGTTGCGTCGGAAGATAATGATAATGGTTGTGAAATAACTTATCTCAGGAAAGGAAAGAAGAGTACCTAATACATTTGTTATGCCACAAATACCTAATCTGGCATCTGTTACAGAAAATAGTATTAAAATGGTAATGCCATCACCCGCTTCCACAAAAGGGACCAATAGACAAAATTCTTTCTAAAAGATTCAGAATCTTCTGCGTCTAGTTTTTTGAGATATTCTGCCGTGTATATCTGACCTCTCTGGCCGACATTTCGGATCTCATTGCAGAGTCCATCATCAGGGCTGAAGATAGACCCTGCAATGAGATCCATATCGTCGGCCAGAGAGGTCAGATACACACGGCAGAATACCCCAGAATACCCAGAACCCATACAAGCAGAAAATTCTTTCTTATCTTTTCAAATTGATCTGTCCGTATAGTGGGGCATTAAAAGTTACCTCATTCTTTAGCTATAGGCACGACAAAATCATAATTATAATAAAATTCATAATTTTCCTACAGTTACTTACCTATTTTTTTATTCTAAATATTAAGAAACTTTATAAAAATTGAAGTGGCGAGAACTGGCACTATGACAAGGCCAAAAATTGATAAAAGTGGCCATAACTGGCACATTTGGACACATTTCAAGTTTAATGTTTCTATTTTAAATTATATTACATTTTATATACTTGTTTTCTACATTTTCAAAAAAGTAATGATTGGGAAATTAAAAAAAAATATTACTAAATAAACTATTTTTGAGTTCATAGTGATGCACAGTTGGCGAAAAATATCTTAAAGTGGCCAAAGCTGGCCCCTCAACACTACATTTACTTAGTTTTTTTTATTGTATTGTATTGTATTTATTGTATTCTATACACATATAATAAAAATAAATTTCAAATAGGGAAATAAGCTATTATTAATGTTTGAACTAGTATTGCTTTGTACGCTGATAAGCGATAAATATTATTATCATTCTGTTATAGTTAAAAAAAATTGTTTATTAATCAAGTGGTGGCGCCCTAATCTTGAATGAAACGGGTTTCAACCGATACGGTTTTTCTGTCATATCAGTATAATGGTGCGGCCCGCGTAAATTAGCAAATATATGTATGTGGCCCGAAGAAAAAAAAATTTGAGTACCGCTGCTCTAGACAGTCTAGCCTCAGTCTAGAGACTGATAATAAGGTATTGTTACTAAAAAATGATTTTTCTTCTGGTTTGGGTCTTCTGGGGTATTATGCCATATTTTTACAACCTTTCTGGCCGACGTTTCGGATCCCATTGCAGGGTCCATCATCGGGACTGATGTGTTGAATCACATTGCAGGGTCCACATCAGTCCTGATGATGGACCCTGCAATGGGATCCGAGACGTCGGCCAGAAAGGTCGTAAGGAATTTCAAAATTCATTCATTCATTCATTCATTCATTCATTCATTCATTCATTCATTTCAAAATTCATTCATTCATTCAGAAGGAAGATACCCCATAGATAGCTCAAAATTCGATAACTCAATAACTATGCAAACGACTTTATTCATATTGTTTGTTATCTTCACGGAAATAGTGACGAACATTTTATCATTTGGTTTTCAAATTTCTAAGCGTATAATATTTTTAAAAAAATGTTTTCGGTTCAGTGATATTTGCGCAGTACAAGCACCTAGATGTGTTCATATCTACGCCTGTCTTATTTTTTACTTATTGTGCTTATTATTTGTTTCATTCTTACTAACGCATGGTAATGAGTAGCTCCGTACCACAGATGCAAATGAGGAAGACAGCTATACTCCGCTGCAGCTATACAGAGCTTGTTTGGTAATGTGCGCTCGTTAATTCTGGCATTCTGACGAGATGTCGTCATGACCGCGACGCCCTTCACGAACTTCTTATTACCGTTTACATTAATATGATCTGGGGTATTCCGTTACCCCGCTTCGGACCACACAGAAGTTTTGGATGCTTAGTGACGAAAAGGTTAAGGGAACAGTTGTTTTCCGGATTACAATTTTACAGTGACAAAACTAGCTCCGTGATGACGACACGAGCAGGAGACGGCTGGGAACTAGGTTCTGGGAAGTTGCAATCGCTTTAGTCCGCTTCTGAAGACAGGAACCTACTCATGGTCTATGGTGATGCGATGTCTGTGACTCTGTGCGTAGTCGATTCCACAGCCTAGCGGCTGCACTTGGAATGGAGAGCTGAAGAATGCAGTATTGTGTATGAATGGGGATGGATAGTGAAGTCCTATCAGCTGAACGGAGTGGAAGGCCGTGATTAGATAGAAATTTCAGGTACCAAGGTGGGGGAGGACTGAAAAGAACATTAAAAAGCAGAGATAAAACATCTACGTCACGGGGTTATCGGATTGTGGGCCAATGGAGAAGATCGCAGGAAAATGAGGTGTGTTTGAATTTTCTGAGGTTGAAAAGTAGGTACATCCGTCTTGAAGGCGTTCCAGTCTGTTGAGATGCTGTACATTGACATCCAGATAACACGCATCAGCATATTCAAGCAGGGAAAGATGTTCGGTGAATCGGGATAAAATTCTTAAGGTTGCTTAGAAATACAGTAAACTATTTTTTTATTCTGCAGAAAAATCTGCATTAATTAGGACGCTCAGGTTACATTATTTTACATTACATTAGATAAAATTATTTTCTTAAAGATTAATTTTGCCCTGTTGGAGGATTTCGTGCGAGAATTGGGTGCCTTTTTTGTGAATTTGTGTTTTTACTGTGATTTCATATTTAAAATATAGAAAGTGTCACGATGTTTTTATTGATTTTATTTGGAACCTGCCTTAAAGGAATTTTCAGTTTCTTGTTAACAATTCTATTCTAATTTTCCGGCGCAATTTTTCTGTTGTTGAATTTATAAGAATTCGGGTAGGCGTTGTTTAAATAGAATATAAATTTTATAATTCAAGTCTAAACGAAAAAAATATCACGCTGGAAGAATTTGAATGTCGTAGGCGGATGTAAGGGGGTGCCATGACCCCGTTTGGACGAATCTAATAAATTAATCTAAAATGCCATTTTAATTTTTCATATTTAAGTATATTTTCACATCAGATTTATATTTAACTAGCCGTATGTAACCTCTCAAAATGACGGTACTTTTACACGCCGGTTCCTAAGAATAAGTATTTGCTTATTTATAGCCGACACCCGTGAAATAGTAGATAATAACGACTTTTATCAAAATATTTAAAGACTTTTTTTATATTTCAACATGATTGAATAATTAATAATACAAATAAAATAGACATCAAAATAAAATCAAAAATAAAACGAAAAATAAATTCCCAACCGGTAATCGAACCCAAGTCCTCTGGGTGAGTCAGATGTTCTAGCCACTATTCACCACATTCCACCGCGCAGGGGTGCCAATAACTGCGGAGAAAATGTACCTAAAGAAAATATATTGCGCGCTATATAATTATTTTTTTCTACAAATGGTTCGCGTGCTTGCTAAATTCTAAATGTAGTCTATTTTTGTGGGGTCCCGCACATACGGTGATGGCAACTTCCGTAGGTTTCCGCGTTCAAGTTTGCTCGCCCGGGGTTCAAGCCCCATCTCCGGCCGTTTAATTATGTTGTTTTAACCGTGAATTCAAACGAAATTACGAACACGTTACACTATATTACGGAGACAGACAGATGGACAGACGAACAAAATGATTATAATTGGGATATTTAAGTTCCCTTCATTTTAAGTTTACACAATTGCACGATTGTTTTTATTATGAATTATGATGGTAGACTGACTTTTCTTACCGCAAGATGAAACTAACCGTTCGCGCTGTTATCGCAGCACATCCCCATTTTAAGTGTCGAAAGTGCATGCAAGCATGCGTGCAAAAAGAGGAGTCCTTATAATTTACATCGTAATGTTATTTTAAAATTACATATTTTAGTGCATATTTTAATCAATTAAGTCAATTTCTATTTCAAAATAGGGGAAGGCTAAACCATTTTATGGATCCTGTCTTGAATATTTAAGTCAAGAACAAAGTGAATGAGTAATTTAGTCCCAGTAGAAGAGTCTTTACCACTGTTAGCATCGTGGTGATGATGATTTTAGATCTACAATCCTTTGTTTCCTTTGTTTTAAAATTCTGTCATTGCTTGAAAGAGTTATTTTTTTAATTCATCGCACGATACGTTAACTCGTTAACGGCGCTAGCGGAGATGGAGGATGGATGGAAATGCCATGAAAGGTAATTTAGATTTTTCAACTCGACCGCTCCCCTAATGACATCAGAGGACACATCGCAGTCACCACCTTTTAACTTTTATTTAAAATTTCGTTTAAAAAAGAAATATTTGCATACACAAGTCAATTTAAAAAATGACTTGTTAACTTTGCTAATTAATTTTGAAAGTATCGGATATCGCGTTTCGGTTCAGGTTTATTGACGTAATTTGGCCAAATATTATCATAATTTTCTCTTCTAATTGTCTATTGTACCTAATCGTCGCTTTAATAATCCAGGCGAAAATGGAATCAAATGTGTAAAATGTTTTGATAATATAAAAAATTGTAGCAAAATGAATATTTTTAGAAATATTCAATTAATTAGTAGCTTGTTGGTCTTACGGTTAGGATACTCGCCTCGTGATCCAAAGGTCGCGGGTTCGAACCTCACTGCAGGCTAGCAAGTTAATCCTATTTTCATTGCACAAGCGTTTAGCTTAGTTTGAAAATAGTAAGAATATTGATGTGACACGTATTCCGTGTTCACATCTCTATTTTTTAATTTTAAAAAAATTGAACAGAATTTCAAACAATTTCGTCATAAATTTATGGTAAAATTGTTTGTAATGCATGCAATTCGATGTTGCACGGAGATGTGGAGACATCTTCGTGCAACATCGAAGCACCTTCATGAGAAATACTGTCGAGAATTACGTATATCCAAAGAAATTTTTATGTGTCTTATCCCCACGATCTTTTATGTATTATGAGTGCGTATTTTACTCTCCATGAAAATCCGCAGGATAACCTTAATTATTATTCTATAGAAATACTACCAATCGCGAAGTCTCACGAATACGACTGCTGGAATTGAACAATACACTTTTTTGTTTATACGTGTATACTAATTAACTACCTTACCACCACGTTTCCCCGCGAAAGGATGGAACGCATAGAGCGCCACACTCTTCAGTTCTAACACACAACTCTCGCCTCATCCACATTCATTCATTTTCGCACGTAAGCTCATCAACTGATGAGGCTCTTAACATGACCATCTTCCATTAATCTAGTCTTGTCAAGTGTTCGGCGCCGTCAACATATGCGACATATATTCTCATTGTTCTCTCCTAGTTCATTCGTTCGACATGTCCAAAACACCTGAGCGATAAGAGCGTGGCAAACACAATTGGGTCTAAGCGATCTCATTTCCACTGCATGCAGTCAATACGAGTATTGTTTCCTGTTGTCCAGCAGCTCCGCTTCCACGCGGCAGCGCGCGGTCTGGCAGACGCGGAACTCGTATGTACACTTTTTAAATTCAATCTTTATAGTTCAATACATTGCAAACATAATAAACAAGAAGGAAAAAATGGCAAAAAGGGGAAATCAAAAACTATACATATCGACTTAATAACTATAATACACTAGAACTATACACAATAAAAATACTCAACAATTTTAAATTATTATTTTAGATTACACATCAAATTCTTTAAAAATCACGATTTACACACTATCTTCATTCCAGCAAGTCTTTTCAATTTCTTACTGAAGAGTCCTATATTTTTTATTTTCTTTATGACTGATATTAGGAAGTCTAATACAATAGAACTTAACGGCTGTATAAAGGAATCCATGCTATTCTCTAACCGCTCTCGATATATCCGTTATTATGAGGCAGACGCCGGAGCACATTCTCTGGAGCTGTGTTTTGTTGAGGGATGCGAGAGAGGAAATGATAGGAGATTTGGATGTTGCAGATAGGAGCAATATATTAAACTCCGATCTGTTAAGCTGCGCTAGGAACCTGGAACTGTTCAGGGCGTTTCTGCGGGTGTGGGTCTCCAGGTGGGAAATCCTTCGGTATTTCAACCGTGGTAATTAATATATATTCTTGATTGCTTAATCTTTTTTCGCTCTTGGATCGTGTGTGCCGGCCGCGGCGCGTGTGCGTAAGTCCCTATTTCTATGTACTTATTTTTGTGCTGTCTGTTTAACCCAAAAGGGAGTTTTCTTTTCCTATACCCTCAAATGTCCTGACATGTTTGCTCCTTACATCCTGTGTATCCTTTGTGCCTTTATATTGTTATTATACACTTTGTGTTTTGTATGTGCTTATAGGTCGTGTTAATTTATTGAAATATTACTTATTGTAATAAAACAATTTTAACCTACTATTATGTGTATTTAGATGTAAGCCAATTATTGTAAGGAATGCAAGAGAGAGATGAGTGCTTGATGTGAGTGTTATGTATTAATTGTGGAAACTATGCCTATAGGTAGCGACAAGGCTAGCCACCTGTCATGCCGCAGTTCCCGCGATGGCGCAAAGAGGAGGATAGAATGCCGGATTGGTGTGTGGAATATTAGAGGAGGAATGGAAAGGAAGATGAATGAAATGTGTGAGAGCTTGAAGAGTAAATGTTTAGATGTACTATGTATAAGTGAGAGTATGAAGAAAGGAACTGGAGAGATGGAACACAATGGTCTGCTCGTACTGTGGTCGGGAGCCCCAGAGGCAGACCGAGCAAGCCAGGGTGTTGCAACGCTGCTTTCTGAGCGAATGGTCGAATGTATGATAGAATATGGGTTCATTAGTGCCAGGCTCATGTGGATCCGTTTCAAAATTGGGATCACTGGGGTGTTTCTTATTGTAGGTTATACCCCTGTAAACTCAGATAAAGACGAGGTGATAGGTGTGTTTTGGACGAGTGTAAGAGATGTCATAGATATGAAAAGCGACAGCGAAAGATTAATTTTGGCTGGAGATTCGAATTGGTGGGTTGGAACTCGAAGAGATGGCTTCGAGTCTGCTCTTGGTATGTTTGGGGATGAGAGGACGAAAGGAAATGGCGATAGTTTGCTTTAAGTATGTTTGGAATGGAATCTTTTTGTATCCAATACTTTATTTGAACACAAAGGAATCCACTAATATACGTGGGAAAGAGGAAATGAAAGGTCAATGATTGATTTCGTTGTAGTTGACTAGTTGGGCGCTGAAATTAAATCGGATCACTTTGTTGTGGTAGCCCCGACTAGGATAAAAATCGAAAAATTGCAAGAGAAGGATACCAGGGAAAAATTTGAAAGGAAAACCACCGAAAGGTTAAATAAGAATGATAGGGAAGAGCTCGATATTGATAGTGCATGGGAACATATCAAAGAGAGCCTGTATGAGTCAGCCAAGAAATTGTACGGTGTGACCATCCAAGGAATGAAGAAAGGAGATGCATGGTGGGATTAGAGATCTTGTAAATGAGAAGAAAAAATCGTGGTGTGACCTCTTGGCAATGAAGAATGGAAATGTGAATGGATATATTCTAGCAAAGGATTTGTATGATGTATGTAAGAGAAAAGTAAAGCACGGAGTGAAAGAAAGAAAGGGCGTTTGCGGAAGGATGAGGAACTTAAATTAACTCAGAACTTCCAAGAGAATATCAAGGTCTTTTGGAAGGAAGTTAAAAAGTCTCGAAGTGACACGAAAAGAGGTAGTGTGAAAGCTATAATTTCAAAGAATGGAAAGATGCTTAGGAACGAAAACAAAATAAAAGATAGATGGAAGGAATTTTTTGAAGAAATGTATGAGAGTAATGGGAATGAGAGTGATGATTCCTTTGAGGCCTCCAATGGATGTATGAATGGTGACGACAGTGTGAATGAGATAACTGTGGAAGAAATCAAAAGGGCATTGAAGCACACGAAGAATGGCAAGGCTGTGGGTTAGGACAATGTTGCTGCCGAGTACATTAAGAGTGGTGGTCCAGCAATACTCACATGGCTTCATAGACTCTTCAACCAATGTTTAGAGGGCAGCTATACTCCTGAGGATTGGAAAAGAGCTGTCATCATGCCTCTATACAAAGGAAAAGGGTCGCGAATGGACTGCGCGAGCTATCGGGCCATTAGTCTATTGAACTCTGTTGGCAAACTGTATGCGAGAATTTTGAAAGAAAGAGTGGGGTTGACAACGAAAGAAAAAGTGTGGGATATACAAGGAGCGTTCATGAGTGGAAGAGGATGCATGGACCAGATTTTCTCACTGCGCCAGATGACGGAAAAGTTTTTGGCAAAGAACCAAAAACTTCTTTATGCCTTTGTGGATCTCCAAAAAGCGTACGACAGAGTAATAAGACGAAAGTTATGGAAGGTTTTGTCTGTTTATGGGGTGAAGAGTAAACTCATACATGCAATTGCATCCCTGTACGAAGGAAGTAGTGCTTGCGTGAGAATTAATGGGGCATTCACATCATGGTTTGATATTACAAAAGGTGTCAAGGATGCGTAATGTCACCATGGCTTTTCAACCTGTATATGGATAATTGTATGAAAGAACTGAAGGAACTATAAGTTGGAGTGAAAATGGACGGACTCATCATATCCTGCCTACTACATGCAGACGACGCAGTATTAGTGGCTAACAGTGAAGCTGATCTGCAGTGCCTGGTTTTCAGGATGTCCGATGTATGCATGCAGAGTGAACTTCTGATGAATGTCAGCAAATCGAAAGTGATGGTATTCGAGAGTGACGAAAGAGTGACTAAGTGTGATGTAATTGTAAACAATGAATGCTTAGAACAAGTGAACGGGTTTGTGTATTTGGGAAGTAAGTTTAGTAGAGGCGGCAAGGCTGAGAATGATATCGAAAGGAGAGTGACTGCGGGAAACAAAGTAAATGGTGCTCTAAATTCAATTATGGCCAATAAAAATCTGTCAAAGGAAGCAAGACTAGCGGTACATAATGGCGTTCTAGTGCCAATGTATGGAAGTGAATCCTGGAATTGGCAAAAGAGGAATAAAAGTAAAATGAATGCGGTATAAATGCGGTCACTAAGACGCTTGTGTGGAAAATCTTTGGTCGATAGAATAAGGAATGAACAAATTAGACGTGAATGCAATGCTGGCTGTAGTTTGGTAGATAGAATAAAGAAAGGAGTGCTGAGATGGTTTGGCCATGTGGAACGTATGAACGAGGAAAGGATGGTTAGGAAATATATGAGGCGAGTGTTGAAGGCAACAGAAATAGAGGGCGTCCGCGAAAGACCTGGCATGACCAGGTACAACAAGTGTTTGAGGATGGCACCGTTAAAAGCCGCAACAACCGTAGAACTTGTAGAAGAAGATGTATGAATGTGGCCGAAGCAAAAGTGGTGTGCCAGGATAGAAGAGTATGGCGTTCAATCCTCTCTGCCTACCCCTTCGGGGAAACGGCGTGTCGGTTAGTTAGTTAGTTAGTTAGTATTGAAATATTTTGGTGGTTTATGTATATTTTTTTAAATAATAAAGAAGTGAACTGACGGGACAATGAGGGAAAAATTTTGTACGGCAGCCGTGCGGCCCAGTTTTGCTTTGCAGTGCTGGGTCGCACGGTTGCCTTTAGCATTAAAAAATGCCAACCTGGCGGCGAATGAGTAGGACCGATATAGGAGCTTTTGCTTATTAAAGCGGTGACCCACCGCTGGGTAAGCGGTGGGTCTGCCCTCATTGTTATTATGATCTCTCGCTCTTGCGTATCGTGAATGTGTCGCTATTCTAATACAAGGTGATGTTGGTTTTTAATAATTTATTATTTATTTTATAAAGAATCTTTATCTTATCAATTATTGCAAGATTGGCATATTAATAATTTTATACAGGTTAGTGATTCTGATATAGCGATTTAAATTAAATCTAATTTTTAGTGCTTTGTGATAAATGGTCTACTATGGCATATTTCCAGAATATGTTAATTCGCAATGTTAATTTTTAATTGTTCGAAGAATATTTTTTCTTCTGTATGAAGGCTAGAACTTTGTGGTGACATTATTAAAACACAAATCACTTTGTTAAAGTGATTGTGATTTTAGTGTTTTATATTAATTTTTACATTCACAGTAATTTTTGAAGCAAAGGCTCGAACAATGGCACGTGTAACCGTGCCGAAACGGCGGCCTGGGTTTCGTCAGAGGAGCCATAATCGAAACACGCGTACCAATCTAGAAGACGCACGTGTTTATTATATATGGAACTTTGCTTCAAAAGTTACCGTGAATCTAAAAATGAACATTGCGCCTAATTGTGGAAATATGCCAGGTAGACCACCACTGCCGCATGGCTCCGGAAAGGTGACGTTGCAGCAGATCCCTGTACGGAATCCTCGCCGCAGTCTACTCCAGTTAAAAGTGCCTTATCTTCCCCTTGTCATGCCTGACATGGTTGACCTTTCCCATGTTGCATTACTCAATCATTTCTAAAATGTCAATATGGCTCGCATCACAAATATCGACCGAACGAGGTTTCGGCCTTTCACACATTCAAATACATTCGTCGCATGATAAAAGATTCTCTCTCTCATAGTAATAAAGTCAAATATTAATTTATCTATTAATCATTTCATATTAAACAAATAATTGCCCGTGTGGAGCGATTCACGGAGTAATTGATCCCACAGCTGAATTTTGGTGTTTTTTCTTGTTTGGCGAGAAAAGTTGTAGTGCGCTTATATTTTTCAGAAGTCTTTCGACCACAAAAGTATAAATTTATCCACAATGATTTATACACATCGTTTTATTCCACTAATTTGAGTTATATAAGCCTAAGCGCTTTCGATGGGCACAACCATCATCTTCAGAGGCAATATTAGAACTAATTGTAAATTAGCGATGCGCGATTACGATTATTATAACTCGAATTATTCGATTATTGAAATGTTTCGAATAATTCGATTATTAAAATCATTCATAATTAAAATCATTCGAATATCAATTTAGCACTGCGCGACGTGACGCCAGGCAAAGCCGAGAGCCGAGTACCGATCACGCCCACCCACTCCGCGAAGCATTCAACAACGAGTGATTCTACTAACCATCCCGAATAATTTCAACACGAGTGATCACTCATGATGGTTAGTAGAATCATTCGAATGAAAATTAGGTATGAATAAAAAAGATTCTTAAGTATATATTTCTCTCTCTTTTGATATACCATTGGCTTCATATATAAGAAGAAGACAGATGATAACAGAATGTCGTAACGTATTTGACAAACGAAAACTTCTTAACATAGACAAGGAAAGAGTTTTTATTGTCTTTCTTTGTCTAATCTCCTTACAATGTGAGTGAATGTTGGTGAACGTATGGCTTTTTTCTTTTGCCGCAGTCCGCGGCTAACTTCAGACCGAATGATTATTCGAATAATTCACTCGCCGTTGACGTCGATTATTAATTCGATTATTTACTCAGTTACTAATTCTATTCGAATAAAATTATTAACTAATGTCAACGCCGAGTGAAATCATTCGAATGATCACTCGGTCCGATGTTCGCCGCGGTCAGCGATAATATTATTGTTTGTTAGACGTTGAATTTTCGATTTTTAGCGGGAGTTAAAAATAATAGACATATTTTTTTAAGAATAGCAATTTTGAAAAAATAGGTATGTTAAATTTTAATTATTTGGCTTTGAATAACGAATTAACATGACGCTGTGAAATACTTGGTGTATTAAATAAATAAGACATATTATGTTTATTGAATTTGGCATACCTACCTAGCTCTGTTCTTATTTTTTGAGGACAATAAAAATAATTACTTTTAATATCATCCAATGTACATTATTTATATCATTTTAAATAATATTATAACCCCGATTTTCATAAAATTAATGAAAATATATCATAAAAATAATAAAACTTCTTACAAAAATATTCATATTCAAATCACGATAACTAATAGGCATCAACTTATCATCGCTGCATATACCGAATGTAACATACCTAGTTCACAATATTTCATAGGTAGATCCCTGCCTATGTTGAGTCAAAAACGCTCAAGCAACCATGACCTAATATCAATAGGTGGTAACGGAGATAATCGACTTCAAAGTTTGTATTTTTCTATTCAATATTTCTAACTTATATTCTGCAAAAAAGTTGGACCATCATTCAAGTAACATATGTATACCAAAAAATTAAATTTTAATCGCTTTAATATAGGCCAAATAAAATGAAAAAACTTTAATTTCTGAAAAAAATCTTTAAAAAAGTTTTAATCATTTGGCTTGTGTTAAAGCATAGCTATCTTTATAAGTTAAAGCGAAAGTTTTAATTTTTGTTTTAAGTTATTTTAATGACGGTCCAGCTTTTTGCAAAAGATGAGTGTAAAAATGCAATCTTTGAAGTTAATTATCTCCGTAACTACTGATATTAGGTCATGGGTTGCCTAAATATTTTCGATTCATAACATAGGCAGGAATCTACCAACGAAATATTGTGAACTAGGTCTGACACACCTTGTATAATATAGCTCATACGTGATATTTAGTTTATTCTGTGATAATTGAAAAAAAGTAACTGCGAAGAACAGACTTACAATTTTTTTTTAAATTACTAGGCATACTTTAACGGCACTATTTTTTTATAGAAAAAATTGTCATTTTTTCATGTTTTTGCTCATAAAATTACTTTGCATACTTCCGGCATATGGAATTTAATCTGTACTGACTTTGGCCACAAAATGTGAGAGTATAGAGAAAATGTTATATATTAGTATTAATTTCTTTGCGGGTAACCCGTGTCAAAGTCTGGTCCTCAGAAGGATCATTCGTCAACCGACGTTTCGCCTAAATCGCAACAGGCATCTTCAGGGTGCCTTGTTAATAAATTTCCATCACGAGGGGCAGTGCGAGCATGTCCGTTCGTATTGGAAGCTTACTACCAAGCCTTGTAGCCAGTGACATGGCCACTGGACTACGAACTTCAATGTTATTTACCAACGTTTTCGCATGGTTTGGCCGTGTGGAACTGAGCAGCAAGGAAAGGTAAGGAAAATTGTTTGTCGAAGGCAGCAGAAACAGAGGGCGTCTGCGGAATTAAAATAATAAAACAATATATTCGGTATATCAAACTCTTTTATTGTATTTTATATAACTATTAACAGGAAAATGAAAATTTTAATAAAAAAAATACAACTTTCGATTATAATAAAATGAAGCCATATCTCTTTTGGCTTTATGCCTTTCTAAAACAACTTCGTGAATTTTCTGCCGATTCATCAGTAGTGTTTTGAAAATCTCTAACTGAACTGCTATAATTTTTTCTCTGCATATCACTTGGAGTCGTTTTGGCTTTTATTATCTGCAAACAAAGAAAAGGTTATAAACAGAGAAACTAGAAGAAAAACAATATAGATCAAATTAAAAAACATTTTGTGATCGCAAAGACTAAATATGTAGGAAAACACGTAATTTTATCAATAATCTAACCTTCCTGGCGCATTTCTTCATATTCTCGAACCTATTTCGAAAATCTGTCAGACAGTATGCATTATATTCGTTGCGTAGTGCAGAAGTAAGATCTGACGATATGAACGTCATCTGTCGAAAAATTTGCTTGCTTTCTCTGAAAAAACATTGTTATCAGTGTTTATTACCATTTAATTAACAGCATAAACTGTTGAATATTGTTAAATCCATGAATACTTACTTTGTATCATTATCAACAAACAATTTAAATCGCTGTCAAACATTTAAAATGACGTTTAAATGACGTGTTGCCATGTGCAAAATTATAGACTTTTGAAAAGTGATTTGAAAAATATTTTTCTTAGGTTGTACAAAAACTGGGGTATGTTGTTTGCATAAATTATTTTAAACCGAAGCCTCCCTAAGGCCTGGAGTTTCAAGTTTGAACAAAGTAAGTTCAAATCCTGGGTTAAACTGAGTTTGACCTCAAGGTTACGCGAAATCTCACAGAAATAGTTGTTTCAAACTAAATATCCATAAGCGTGCTATAAATATTGTAGTTTATTAACGTTGCAGACATAGTACATTCGTATTTTTTTATTTATGGTCTACTAGAAGAATTCCAATATTCCGATTTGATTATCGATATTTATAGAAACAAAAAATACTCAATCTTTTTTCTAGGAATGCTCCAGTTTACATTATTAATGAAACAACATACCCCGGTTTTCATATAACCTTTGAAAAAGTTATTTTTTTAAAGGCTTACGAATATTATAAGTTATTATCTTTGCAGACATAGTATCATTTTTTAAGTATACCGTCACATTTTTTTTGGGCGCAAAAATAATCGATAACTTTTAAATCGATTACTAATCATTCGATTATGAAAATCATTCGATTACTAATCCTTCGATTATGAAAATAACTCATAATCGCGCATCGCTATTGTAAATCAATATGGCCGACAAATAGAAAGTAAAGGCGTCATATTGTCGGCCATATTGATTTATAATTAGTTCTAATATTGCCTCTGAAGATGATGTTTGTGCCCATCGAAAGCGCTTAAGCTTATAAAACTCAAATTAGTGGAATAAAACGTTGTGTATAAATCAATGCGTTAATCATGAACTTCCACTCTGTAAACGAAACAACGCTTAATTTATTTAATAAATGTATCCTTCAGGGGATCGACACAAACCTTAACTACATTGCGTTGTAAGGTTATTATAAATAGGATAATATCGAAACATTTCACTGGTCATGGCCGAGTGTGTTAATTAAGACGCCAAATTCCGCCAAAGACGCCAAATGAAATCATAATCCTGGGAGCGCGGGTTCAAAACGACGGCCGGTCAAATTAAGAAATCGAAAAATCAATTGAACAGCCACACAAGGCACAAACCACTTTGCTTTATTATAGTTACATTTTTCAAATAAATATCTTTCCGGCATTGGACGTAAAGGTCAGGTAGATTTAATCTTTGTATGTAGGTATTCCCTTTTTTCTCTATGCCCAATATAAACGAAATTGTAAATTTATAGAATGCTATTTTCCCCTGCGATAGTTATTATAAAATGTGATATTCAGTATTATTTTTCAATAAACCTTTTTTAATAAAATTGATATGAATCTGACAATTACATGAAGAATGATTTAACATTATAAATTTTTATTTATTATAGATATGGCTTGTAAATATTTCGTATTATTATATTATAATTTGGCTCGTAAATACTCCTTTCGTAAACTGGAATGTTTAGAATGTAAAAAACATGGTTATAATAATCATTATATGTATCTGTTGTACAAAATAAATAAATAAATTATTATTATCATTATATTTTATATACAATAAAAGTTTGCGATTTATTGGGGTCTAAAATTTTTTATCCGAAAACTGACATTTTAAAGTATATATATATATACATATATATATATATATATTGCATAATTTGTGTATTAATTAATTTTGTACAATACAGTAAGGGAGAGGGGTGAAATATGGTGTTTTATTGATTTGTTTTCGGTGCGGAATTACCTCGTGAAAAGTACCGTCCCCTGTGCCCCCAGCCTGCACAGCGGGATGTAAATCAGAGCTCCCGAGTGATAAAGTTGTAACACCGATGAATAATGTAATTAAGAACAACGTGTGTTTGTAATATTGAAGTCACTTATATGCATTCTTATTTAGTTATGATACTCTTAAGTTAGTCGCTATTGCTTCGCTATCGAACTGCGGCGGTAGTCAGTGCTCGCCAGGAATGTTTGTCCGAGCTCCAGAAAAGTCTTTCGATCGATTTCGTGGTAACAATGTAGAGGACATATTGATATTTACTCACTAGCCGCTGTCGCGCAAGATAGTGCATTGGTCATTCCCGAAACTCTTCCAAGTCAGATAACCCTACAGATGAAAGTACCCAGAACTTCTCCCAAGTAATCTCTGTATAAATATGTCAGCAAATATTTGACAAAAACAAAATAATTTATATTGTAATTTCTGATTGAAGCGTGTGATGATTCTACGCGCTCTATGATTGGTTTGACTGAGTTTGACTTAACACATTAGTTACTTTGTAGTGACCGAAAAACACTTTTCCCAAAATTACAAAATTTAGTATTTAGAATTTTTAACAATCCTATGGCATATTTTTATTAATTAAATATAGTACAAAGAACAAGAAAAAACTTTGAAGAGTTGTACCTATATCAAAAATATTTTTAATAAGTCGTACAAAAATTTATAAGAAATTTAGATTTTAATTTAAAAGAGTCCAAACTTAAGGCCACTAGTGCGTAGTAAATTAACTGGCCGTAGACCGAGCGTAAATACCTATTTACTAAAAATCATATGTTAGAACAGTTTTCTTTTTAAATTAAATTAAAAAGTGTTATGTAGGTATTATTGTTAGTTAAATTTTACTTTAAAAATTCGCTGTATCCCCTTTATAATGCGAATTTATTGAAAAAGTCCAAAACATTTATAAATAAAGACGCTACAGAATAATAATACATAATTATTTCATTAATTGGAACAGTTTATTTCCATACGAATTCATATTTTCTTTGGTGGATAAATAAATGATTTTATAAAATGTCCAACACTACCGATTTAATGACAAAGTCTATTAAACTTTAGTATTTACATATTGCATCCAATCTCAAAAGAAAATTTATCTTCATCGCTCCAGAAATGATTAATTGATTAAAAAAACTTCTGATCCAACAACTTTTGTAACATTGTAGCACTATTTCTCGTACGAATACATTTAGTAATTTTTGTATATTTTTTCCTTGCTAAATAAAAATTTACGATAGAAAAACATGTTTGAAACCTTTGTGTGATTATCAAGTTACACCCCTCGTATTGACATTGCTAATGTGGCCTTACTGTCAAAACAGCGCAGCGGCGCCCCCATTCTACTATCTCGCCTAATCAGATATCTGCCAACACGTTTCAATCATTTCATATTCATTATTACTGTCGAGTGCACTCATGTAACTGATTACACAGCTTAATATAGTTTTGGCAGGCGATTATAGCACAAATTAAACAGACAAATCGTATCAGTAAAAATATAACTGAAATTAACCAATCTTCACACATTTACCTAACATAACGCCGGCCGCACACTGGATGCGTTTTCGTAAGAAATCGAGTAGTACTTTCGTAGAAATTGAGTATACGTACGGATACGCAAGTACATTCCTGACCTTCGAAGTAGTATTGAACATCGCACACTGTACACGATTTAGTTGTGCGTATACGCACGTATAGATGCGGCGTCCGACACGATCCGAATTTGTTCGGAAATTTTTGCGATTTCGTACGATGGATATTGAAAAATTTGTCAATTTGATACATGACCACAAATGTTTGTGGGACCAAAGTGGTTCAACTACGTGACCATCAGCGCAGATCATGACGGAGAATCTATAAAGAACTAAAAATATCTGTAAATTAAATAATTTGCTTTAATGAAGGTGAGGTATAATTATGTACTTCGAACAAAAAAACTTTTAAATATTTCTCCGACGTTATGAGCTCTCGTTGCACTTAGATTCTCCCTAGCATATTTGTGAATCTATTAGATAGATTGTTTAAGTCTGCCATAATAGAGTTTTCCAGAAGTTACAGATTATTCATTTGGCAAACGTTATTGGAGAAATGCGAAAAGTAACTGATCGTGACCAACGCAAGACGCAATCAATGTGCGCGCTCAATACGTACGAAAATAATCGTACGAATACGTACGTAATAATTCGTATCCAAAGTGCGACCGGCCTAACCCTCTGCGATCAGCAAACGAGAACACGGGCGCTACGTCAATTTGCTTCTTAGAATATCGCCGAACATATTGTCGGTGTCAGAATGACCACATTGGCGCTTTTTGTGTTTCGCCCTGGGTATTTATTACACCGTGCGGGTCTCCGCGGAGTCAATGGGGTGATGTTTTAAATTATTTATTCATTTATTACTAGCTGTACCCACCCGGCCACGCGTTGCTGTGGCTCAGGCTTGTTAAATGGAAAAGAAAGAAAAGAGAAAGCACACGTTTCTAATATGTTTAATTTTACAATGCTTGTGGGGATTTAATTTTGCTGCTTTTCAAAAAAAGCATCTTTTTACCTAGCACAGATGTGACATCTGTATAATAGTAGGTATATAAAAACGTTTTAGGTACATATATAAAAACATGCACGTATCCGAATGCAGCACTGTGTCAAAGTCAATCCGTGAAGAACTTTCTGAGATTTAAGATTTTGAACAAACGAATATTTATATTTTTATATATTGATAGCTGATCATACCCGGCGTTACTCGGGTTAAGGATTTAGTTAAACATAAGTTTGTGGCGGGTGACAAAGGTTTTATTGTTTCGCAGTCTTTAATAATAAAAAAGGATCTATTTAATCTAGGCTGGGATTGATGGGATGTCCAGGAAGGAATTGTAACCTATGTATTCTGCCGTGACCTAAAAAATAAGGATGCGAAATTCGGATCAGACCGGTAATCGTTGTAGATTTGTACAAAAAAAATATATAGAGCATTAGAATTATTCGGTTAATTCTGGCGTCCATCTAGCGGTGGCATTGCAAAGTGATTTGAACTACCGTATCAAGAAAAGTGTATTGCTCTATGGACAAAAATAAAAATTAATCAGTTAATAAAAATGAGAACTACATATAAGGTCGATATATTCACGGAAACATAGAGGGTTGCTATAGCCTAGTGGTCAAAAGCTGTGTAACAGTTATTTTATGGCGCAATATTTATAACAAAACCGAAAATGGATTATATAACGTATAAAGTTCACAATTACACCAATTGTCCCGCATGTTATGTACTCTTTATACGCATTAAAGCGATTTAGTTGCACCGCCTCGTGCCTTTCCACTTAGAACGAATGTACTAATGTTATTTTCCGTCCGCAGGTGACCTCATGGACGCGTTCGCGCTCGTCAACTCCGGCATCAACTTCATCCTGTACTGCGCCATGAGCCGCCAGTTCCGGACCACCTTCGCGCAGCTGTTCCGGCCGCGCGGGCTGGCGCGCTGGCTGCCCGTGCCGCTGCGCGACGCCGCGCCCCCCGGGGACACGGACGGCAACGGCCTCACGGGCGACAAGACGCAGATGACGCAGGTGTAGCGCCGGCGCTGCGCCGCGCGCGCCCGCGTCTAGCGGCCGGTCTCCGCGTCACGATGTTAATTTGGCCTCGCAAACCTCGGCGCTTCGGTTGCGCGATACGGAATCTAACGTTGTTAATGTGCGGAGCGCGGTGTAAGATAGCTTAAATATTTGACGATAGCGGCGAAAATGTTGCGTTACTATCGCGAGCGCCGCAATATCATAATGTTTCTTTAAGGGGTTACGTGTAGTCAGAGGCGCAAAAAAATAGACATTTTCAAAAAATTTTTTTGAACGGTTCTTTAATGTTTTGATTCAATTCATAATACCAACGTTTTACACTATATTTTAAGTAACTATACGGAAAATTTCAAATAAAATTATTAATACTGGACCACGATAGAATCTCGTTTCTTGACCCCTGTTTTGCAAGTAGTGCCTCGCGGTGTCCATCAGTGCTTCTTAGTGGTTTATCTAAATTTAATGAAACAAAAAGAAATTAGTAGTTCAATAGTTAATCTTGTGCTTAATCGAAGCTTTTTTTTTTTCAAATTTAGCAAAATGGCGGTCTTTGAAAGCTTAATTATGAATTTTGAGGGAAAAAATCACTCATTTTTTATCTATAAAAAAAAAGTTTAAGTCAAAAAAAAATCCTTCGATTAAGCACAAGTTTTTAATGCCTTAAATATGATGTTTAAATTTCATTTAAATCTGTTGAGTAGTTTTTAAAATATCGTGGACACCGTTTTTGAAAACGTTATTTTGAGAAAAACGCGTTTAAAGTTTTATGCATAAATAATTAATACAAATACAATTTAAAAAATTACTTACGTAGAGTCGTCTATTTCTGGTACATATAATACATTTTCTGCCGATGTGTAAGCCTCCAAGATGTCGATTTTTTTTTATCTACGTCTCATTTTGCCTTCTCGAGTAACTTGATTTGCACGTTGGTCAGCAATCTTTATGCGCTCTATATTAAGTTTTTCAGCATACCGGTGTGCATTAGGTCCACAATGTAATCCTATGCATTGGCAATCATTAATATTCCTTGAATACTTCATGACGTCTCATTATAAATTTTTGAACTACCCGCACAACTACCTATCGACTGCTGGGTTTCACTGCCACTGAAGTACTAACACTAAATCAAAACTCAGTTAGCCTAAGGGGCTTTTGTCTAAAAGTAGAAGTATAAAAGAAATTTCGTACATTATTCTTAGAATTAAACAGGTAAAAACCGCGTTTCGCAGCAGTCGCGCCGTTTGTCAGCCCGGCCGGCTCTAGTAGCGTCCGCGTATCAGTACGGGCGGCAGCGGAGGGCCCTACAGTTATCGTTGGATATCTTTAAAACTAATAACCGGATCGAGTTGATATTTTCACACAATATTTTTGAAACATTTTGCTTTAAGAAAATACCAAAAAAAAAATTCGATTTTTCAAAATCCTGACTACACGTAACCCCTTAATAAAAATCCAACATCGCTGGCGAACTTGTTCTTCTATCTCGAGAAAACTGAAACAGCTTACATACGTAACTAGTGGGCACCGCGGTGCCCGCCCGGGGTGGGTTCGTCCCTCAATCAGCGATCTATTGCACGTTGAGGGAGGATTAAAGTAGACATTTTATATAAAAACTATTCGATAATCAAAAAAAAATTGGAAATAACTATTCTCTACGTAATTTTGCTCGTGCCGTAAGAATAATGGATGAACAGTTTAATGATTGAGGAACAACTTTTAACTTTTCACCATTTTCAAAACAAAGACGAAAATCAGTCATGACAAATTAAAGTCTCCGGGACATTTGTTTAATATTTACGGACTCATTTCAAAAACCAACAAGCTATACAAACTTTGTGTTTATATACCAGTGGCAGTGCAGCGCATATAAGCAAAAAAATATGTGCATTATAAAGATTCTAGGAAACAAATATTAATTAAATATTCCTTATCTTAAGAAAAAGTCGATTTAAAATTCTAGCCGTAATTCGTCCCACGGCTAGATGTTTTATTTCTGACGTTTCTGTATCCAACTTCATATCAATTCATAATTTCTCTCACTTGTTTGCGCCCAACAAATCTTTGATCTAGTCAAGTCGAGAAAAAACTCATCCTGAACTGCATATTTTGACTCAACTCTATGTCTGCGAGTTTTTTGTAATGGACAAGTAAATTTTTCATATAATTGCGTTTTTCTTCAAAAGCTCCAATGTGACGTGAGAACTGCGCGCACGTCTCCAGCAGAAATGATTTTTTTTACAAATTCCACCGAAAACTTTTCGTGTGAATTCTATTTCTCTTTTCTATGGTGAATTCCATCTGTCAAATCATAATGATTATGTTGAATACGTTTGTTCTTTTTTTATTTTATTATTTTTGTATGAATTACCTACTAAGTTCAACAATCACACAAATTCAATCCGTTTCTACTTACACGAATTATTTTAGGATAATTTATTAAGAAACGTATTAAAATGAAGGTTTTTGAAAATTTTATACGCAATATTAGAATGTTTATTTACGACGACATTGCCATCGATGATATCATATAATGTTTGATTTATTTTTGTGAAAAGAAACTTATGTCTGAAATTAGTATCTATTATTCCTGTTTTAATTATATATAAATCTTCTTCGAAATATATTGAAAATTTTTACCATATTACCTATATATAAAATATTTATTTATTTAGAAAATCCTTGTTTACAATACTTATTTTATAGTGCACTTATTTTTGTGGATTAAGGCTACATAGAATAGTTCATTATATTATATACAGTTTAAAAAATACAAAATATGTATATACCGATATAGGTATTTTTAAAATATAGGTATATAATCGGTCACAGCATAATCTAAGTTTAATACCCACTGCACGCCACTGGTATATACACATGCACGTATGTACCGTAATTTCACACAACCGTGGTCCAAAATGAGACATTTTTTAGAATTTTCGTTAAACCTTCTAAAGTTATGTTTTTAAAACATTTTTTGGTGTTTTTATGTGTAAAAAGGTCAATACAGTATATTTTTTGGCAAACTTTGAACTGTACCTAGTTGTGTTACAAAGTACATAAATTCCATCAAATTCTTTCCCTAAGAAATCGAAGTAGGGCCATAAATACAATAAGAAAAATATTTCCATTTTAAACATTAATACAACTGCTTATCGTTTAACAGAACAATAAAATTATCATTGAATGAAACAAACATAAAACTATTTTTTTATTTTATTTAGGTACCCCATGTGTTTTTACGTAAAACGTGTAGTTTTCTTTATCTGGCCATATTCATGAATTTCCAGATCTGGTCATATATTTAATACAAGCCGCATTGTTCTCTACTTGTGCCCTTCATACACAACTCACTGCTGCAACACCTCTCTCAACAGAGAGGTGTGAGATCTCTGCAGACTCTCCGTCGGAAGATATATTAATCGCGCAGTGTAATATATCTTTCAAACATCGATCCGTGTTTCTGTCGGTATATGGCCTATAAGGTCTCCCCCTTCTTTACTACTAAAAAGTATTTGGGAGCTCCATCAGAACGTGTTTTCATAAAAATTGGAATTAAAAAAGTCAGTGAATATAGAAATTTTTTGGACCATATATAAAATTAAAGAATGTTTTTTATTATTTTCGCCCCACCAATTAAAAAAAAAGTACAATGGTCAAAATATTAAATACATATATAAAAACACTAAATTACCTGTCATATAAACGAGCAGGAACACAGAAAAACTTAATAGCAAGTGGGTGAGAAAGTTTGCAGATGAAGAGTCTAGGTGAAATCCGTATCTCAATAACGACTATTGACAGGATGATATAAAATATGGCCAATTTGCGCTTCAAAGCAACAACAATATTATTCAACGCTGTGATACTTAAATGACTCGCTGCATGGCTTTAATGTTTGAAATATGTACCTACCGGTACTTTCGTACGAGAGGAAGATTGGACCATAGTTGTGAACTAGGACCAGGAGTTGTGTGAAATTACTGTACCTACCTATGTACATATATATGTACAAATTTTGTATATATGTGGTTTATACAAAATTTGATAGTTTTTTAATTAATAATTATGTCCAACCTATCGCTATGATTTTATTGTGTATTGAATATCGACAAAAAATATTACTACGGTTAGAAAGAATTACCTTCTAGTGCCTTTCCCTGTTATATATGTCCCCTTAATGTATAGGTTTTCGATCGCCGAGCTTATAAAAACCGTAATTTAATGCATTTTTAAATTACGGAAAGGTTAAAAAATCATAATTTACGGGAAAAGAAGACTATTTTTGGTCGCATTGTGGATTTACTAATATTAGTGTCTGTGTTACTTAATAATTTAACTACCCCGCTGTCTAATATATTTGTAGATAAATATGTACACGTCAATTTTTAAACATTATTTTTGTGTTGATAATTTTTAGGTAAGATATAGTTAGGTTGATATATATATAGGTAATATGTAGGAGGGAGTGACACCGATAGTTTTAACATTATACTTAGAAATTGTGTAAGAAACTTTTATTTTAAAACCAGCCTTGTAAAGCGTTCTTTCTCTCTGTGTAGATATGTACATGACATGTATTCTTGATGTTGTATTCCTTATCATGACATCCGATGGTGAAAGCTTTCCGATGTCCACACGGTACGTCCGCTTTTTCCCCGGTAATTTTGTATGTCAAAATCATAAACATAAACATTGTTAACGGTGTTATCTTGAGAGCCCAAAGGTAAAGTAATCGATAACAATGCTTATACAGACATGAACAGACATATACAGCGTTACTTTTGAAGATGATTTAATCGCGTTTTCTGATTTCTTGGATCTTTTTATACTATCCAACTAAATGTAACTTTTTTCTCAATGTGCGTTTGTTCTAATTTAACTACGCCATTTTTGTATATAAGTGCGCGTTTTGTACTTGTCCCATAGACTATTTTTATAATATATTGCTTGAAATTATAACTGTGTGGGTTGACAATTTTGGTGAGTTACCCGTTGTTACAGTTGCCGGCAAACTTTTTGAAATTCTTTGGCGTAGTGGGGGAATGCGCAGAAGACAAAATTTGGGTCTCTTTGGTGGAATGGTACATGCGCAAACTTCCCCCCATAACGCAGTAAAATTTCAAGATGTTTGCCGGCTACTGTACCGGTGTTGCTCTCGAGAATCGGAGTTTAGCGGTAAAGATCGATACACGTTATTCGTGCAAAATTGTATATACAATATGATTCACTAATTCTATGCTTTTCTTTACCACCACACTTCGAGAGCAATTTTTCATTCGTGTACAGACATCCTTCAATTATAAGAAACATTTTATTTTAATGTAAAGTTTCTTCTAGATGAACAGTATTTTAATATTTATTATTATTATCTTTTTCCCCTGACATTTTATATGAAATGTTGTGTGTTACGATCACATAATAATTATTATTAATGTTTTGTGTACAATGTGTAGTGAACCTTTTTCACTTGGTGTTTCCCTGTATAAATATGTAATATACTAACAGTGTTCGTCAAAAGTTCGAGATCGTTACATCGTGGACATATTGATAGGGTTGTTTGTTTTAAATAAACCTCCTTTAATTATTTACACTTTTCAGATAAGGTTTTTCTGTAAATTCTTCTAATAAATACAACTCGCGGGTCGTCTACTGTCACTGGAGAAATATTAAGGAGAAAGGATTAAAGACATCTACTCTACACTTACCAATTTACTAACGTACTTTCCCTCCCTATTGTAAACATCAATAAATTATTCGTAAATCTTAATCAAACATGTAAGATTCGTTTTGAATTCCGAATTTTCTATTTTGGTACTGGTTACTAATTATTTTCTTTAAGAATTTAGGTGGTCTTGCCTGCACTCAAAAATCTCGCAAATGACTTTGTTATTATTTTGGTGTTTGGCGAACCATCTCACATCCCGGAAGGTATCGCAGATCGCAGCGGAACGGAGGCAGTTCAGAGGCGGCGAGAAACATTAATTCACTAATTACGACTATGGAAAAAATTGGAGATTGAATTTGTTGTTGTTATATCTCTAAAAGGCCAGAGATATCCGCATTATCATTTTACATCGGTACCAGAATTTGTGCGCTATTACATTTATTAAATGTGATGTGATGCCCTCTGTTTTCCTAGCCATAGATTTAAGAAATGTCTATATTCCCATTAATGTCCAATATCTGTATCCAGTGATTGTAAAAATAGTTTCCAACGAAGTTGTTCGTTCTGAAAAAATAATATACAATTTAGTGACTAGTCGAAAATACAATATGAGGATTTTAGTCGGGGGTCAGGGGTATTAAAGTCAGGGGACAGAAGAACGTAATCCTCCATCCGGTGGCTAAATTGTTTGTTCAATTTTCGTAATGTGTTTTCATGTTTCTGAGAACATTTTTAAAAGTATAAATATTATATAAATTATTTAGATAAATGTGATATTTTTACATTGAAACAAAAAGTTTCTAGTCAATGTCTAAAACTAATTATGTATAATATAATATTTGTCTTCTAAACTAAAAATGTTACATATTTTTGTGTCAGTTATAACTACACTGGCCAGCAGTGATTGTTTTGGACTTATCATACATATTCAAGGTCTCTATGGTGACAACTTTGTATAATGTCAAGTTTTAATGTTACAGTCATATTATTGTTTGTATGGAACCCATAACTTAAAAATGTATCAATGGTTGGTATTTAGAAATGTTTTTGTATAACGGATTAATGAAAGTTGTGATATTTATGGGGTAAAATTAGAAATACATTTACTAGTTTATATTTAAAATGATAACAAATATATCTATAAAGATAAACTCCAGTCAATAACACATTCAAAAATGCTTTTTGGCATATTATTTCTCTTATATTCAACTTCGTCAGTTTCCCTTTGCAGATAGGAATCAGTGGTAATCTGCCATCATTCTAGCATTCCATTAATTTTCCTTGGATGTTCTATAAGGCCGTATCTTGATCTTGATCTCTCACCCGACTCGTCACTTACTGCCCCCAAATTTTCCGGAAAGAAATCAAGATGCGAATGGAGAAAAAGAATCTAAATTGATATTTTTGCACCCATTTTATGATAACAGTCTAATAGCTGTTTTGCTAAACTAGAATACTTCGGGTATTTATTATTATATAAAAAAGGCCTCTTCTACAGCTCTAAATGACTTCCAGACAGATAACTGAACAGTAGTGAGATAGTTTTCGAACACTTTATCCTGTAATATTCGCGTGTTTATGGTCCAACAAAAATATTTTTTTTCTACTTGGCGCCTGAAATTTTCAAGAATTAAATTAATAGAGGTGGTGAGAAAGGTGGTTTTGTGCATTGGATAAAATTTTATATTCTCTCTCCCTGGCATAAATTCTATCCTATGGGGGGCATATTTTTTTATGATGCCCATGTTTTGCTCTGTTATCCCATAAACACAAGAAGCAGCAATGCTTAATAAATGCTTCTTGAACACCTAGCAAAAACGCAAGGAAAACCTAAAAAATCAAGTAGCCATAAATATTTCATTGGAAATCATTGTATTTTATAAAATTTATCAGAAGAGATACTGTCGTAGGTTTCTTTCATATTAACTGCATGAGTTATTGGAATCGATGGCGATCCCTGTAACCACTGAGTTAGGTTTACCTTACAAGATGTGCAGCTACAAATGAGGAGCCCGTGATTTATCATGGTTACCAAGTAACAGTAAAAGTAAATAACCAAATATAACCAAGTAAAAGTGGTTAACAAGTAGTGAAAATATGAAAATAAAAATTTACTATTTGGTATTATATTATTTCTCTTTCAGCACTCCCACTAAAATAGAAATGGGTCGTTCAAAAGCGAACTGTTTTTTTTTAACAGTTCACTTTACTGAACGAATGAGCTGTTCAGTTAGCTCTAGTGAATTACCGTTCATTAGTTCAGTAGATATAGAAAATTATTCAAATCCATGATCTACATATATATATGTTTTTGTTTTCAAATTTTAATTCACCTCAGAATAGAAAAGTGAAGATCAGGTAAGTTATAAAAAAGTTTAAAACTGTTGGCCAGTATTATAGAAAGATTTTTATGTAAAAATTATAAGTAATAAATAAATTGGAACATGTTAAATAAAAAATCAATTCGTGTCTCGTTCATCTTTATTAAACCTTTTTACTGTCACATGAAGTGAACGTCACGATGCGTCCAGGCTAGTCCAGGAGGAAGAGCAATCAGGAGCCCGCGTGGCGCAGACCAACACCAACCGCGAACTTTGTGATTAAGGTGGGTTATCTCTACAGGCGCTGTTCTAGCAATGATTCTTCGAAGGTCTAAGACCCGGTTGCTTCAAATTCGATCAAAGTAAGCGTAGAGTTTAAACTGAAATTTTTAGTACTTTTTTCAAAAACGGGTTGTTTCAAATCGGATTAAGCGATATCTGTCAGAGAATTCTGAGCGGAAATTTTAGATTAAACTCTCGGTCAGAGTCGCACATGCGCACTGCGCAATGTAATTGACATCTGTCAATAAAATATTTTTTTATGAATTTTTCGACATTTTACATACAAAGTGTCGAAATGTACAATATTATGTAGGGTGACACAGGCTTTTCTGACGATCGACTGATCCTACAGTATATCCTTAACAGGAGAAGTAATTTACTTAGATCTCGAACAATACTTTTTTGTCAGAAGAAATTGATTTTTCCGCAACTCTAAATGAATTTTACTGCGGGGCATTGTCGACAATATTTTTTTTCAAGGTTTCTATTTCACTCGGGTTTTGATAATTTTACATTTATATCCATGAAAGGTGCATGATTTATCTGGAAACTGCTTCTTGGACTGCGGATAGTGTCAGCCATTACCAGAGCAATGGCTGACCACAGACCACATTTTAGTCAGCCGAAGAGCACTATAAAAATCAGAAATATATTTGTCATTATGTCCAAACAAAATATTAAGTTACGATAAACGGTACTAGGTACCAGATTTGGTAATTGCTATATTGTAGGAGAGCGGGACTATGCCCTCAAACCAAATGTACAGCAATTTTTAATGCTACAATGGGCCTGAAGGCCCAATTTTAATTGCGGTCCGACAAGAACACCTAGATTTTAAAGAAATCAGAAAGATGTATTGCGACCTCACCGGGAATCGAACTCGGAATTCTCAGTATGCAGAGCCAGTGACATGGCCACTGGTTTGGTCATGTGGAACAGATGAGCAAAGAAAGGATGGCAAGGAAAATTGTTTGTCGAAAGCAGCAGAAGCAGAGGACGTCCGCGGAATAATAGTAATAAAACAATATATTCGGTGTATGAAATTCTTTTATTTTATTGTATTTTATATACCTACCTATTAACGGGAAAATGAATATTTTAATAAAAAATACAACTTGTAATAAAATTAAGCCAGATCTCTTTTGGCATTATGCCTTTCCAAAACAACTTCGTGAATTTCCTGCCGATTCTTTAGATAGTTGGGTTTTGAAAATATCTAACTGAACCACATATAATTTATTCTGCATATCAGTCGTAGGCTTTGGATTCACTTTTCTTATAACCTGCAAACAAAGAAAAGGGTATAAACAGAAAAACTAAAGAAATACAATACAGATCAAATAAAAACATATTGTTCTTGCAAACACTAAATAGGTAAGATAACATTTAATTTCGTCAATAACTAACCTTCCTGGCGCTTTTCATCGTATTCCCGAATCTACTTCGAAAATCTGTTGGACAGTACGCATTTAGGCGGGAACAAAGCAACAAAACATTAAATTAGTTGCGTAATGCGGCCCACTAGTCTCCTTTCATCTTCTTGTGGAAATCTTCAGTAAAACAGCACCGTTGATGACATGTTTCGAAATATCTGCTTTGATCTGCTCGCTGTCTGTTGCTGCCAAATGAAATTTAAATTATGTGCTGCCATATGCAAAATTATTTTGGCGTGCATTTGTCTATGATTTTTATTTTACACAATTGCAACACCCTTAATCCGATTTTAAAAGATTTTTAATTTGAAACAACTCAATTCTTCGAGATTTCGCGTGACCTTGAGGTTAAGCTCAGTTTAAGCCAGTATTTCCGCTTACTTTGATCGAACTTGAAACAACCGGGCCTAAGCGGTTTGATTGAGACGTGTGACAAGAGACATTTTTTATAAAACGTTTTTACTTAGTACTCTAATGTTAGTAAACTAGGACCATCTATCAGAGTCAATCAGGTCAACCTATTGACGGTCTATTTGTAAAAAAATGTAATTAAAATGTTGATATGACTGTGACTTAATATACTCTATTAATTCATATTTTCACGGGATGGTGGCAGGAGGAGGCAAATAAAACGCGTAAAATTAATAAACTATAAAACTATAAAAAAAATAACTAAAATCACTGGACACGAATTTAAATGGAGATCTATTCTATAAATCGCACTAAATTTCCCACTCGTCACACACAAAAGTCACTCGAGAATATTCTTCGTTTATATCGCTCTGACCGTTATCGGACACTTCTCACACGTTGGTAGGTACTTTATCGCTGGTCAATTGTCCTCACTGAAATCGCCCGTCACTGTCTGTTTCGCTCTCTTCTACGGATTTTTTTGCTGTCAAAAACAACAGATTGTCTCGACAGTGTCGTTCCACTTCATGCATTTTCGGGTTTCGAGACGTTTCGCGAATCTAATAGTTAATTCCAGATTCTTGTGGTAATTTCCAATTTACTGTAAAATGTCCAGAGTGCTGTAAGATCCTCGGTTACGTGTTATTTTTCCATTTCTAGTGTCGTGACAATATGGTGGGGCATTTACAAACATTTTAAGATAAATCTACATATATATAAGATATAAAAGGGTGTGTTTAGATGATCCCGTGGCGAGGGACGGCCCCTGAGACCGACTGCTCCCGACTCGGGCTTCCTGGGCTCACCGCGAGGTAACTGCCGCTGCTAGAGTTACAAGATAACTAAGAAGAATAAAATAATAAACTAATCATCAGCAACAGTAATAATTAGTGGGAAAAGTATTCACCTATCTAATTCAATTCAATTCAATTTCAATTCAATTCAATTCAATTTATTTCACGATAATATGTACATGACAAACAAAATGTTTAAGGCATACATATTAGGAAGTATAAATCAAAAATGAAAGTATTTAATAAATTAAAAATAACATAAAATCTGGTCAAAGGTGTAGGAGAATCCCGCTTCGGAAAACCCCCTCAGACACATGGAATATATCAATACCCAAAGCAATTTTGTTCAGCATAGCTGTGGCTCTTCCAACAGGCATAACCATCGGCAGGTTGGTCCTGTATATTGGAATGTGAAACAATCTATGCTGACGATGTCTAGTGTAATTATCAGGAACATACAAACCAATGCTCTGCATAATTTCAGGATTATCGATCATACCGCGCAACAATCGATAAAAATGTGTAATCAAATACACATTCCTTCTAGTCTCTAAACTATTGTAGCCAAGCATACCCTGGAGAAACTCGGTTGGGTAAAGCCAAGGATAATGCCCGTACTCTCTCATGTAGAGATATCTCAGAAACTTCTTTTGGACTTTCTCCACCATAAGAGAGTACTTGCCCTCATGTGGCCCCCAGATCATCGAGCCACTCTCGAGTCTACTCCGCACCAAGGAGTTGTAAAGAGTTCTGAGTACGCGGTTATTCTCGAAAACCAATATCAATAGTTATAATAATTTGTATTTGTTTTCAATATTTCTGACATATTTTCTGTTAAACGTTGAACTTTGAATATATCATAATATTATTGGGTATTGAGGGACAATATTGTAGTAAAGAAAATAGAGACCATCTAAAAATACATGATGTATATATTTTTAATTTAAGGGATAAATTAGGTACCATAGTTCCCAAACCGATTTTCTAACATGTGAGGAGACTTCATAAGTGACGATCTATTTTTCCACATATTTCATCTGCTTTGTTAACATTTACCATACCGTGATAAAAAAAAAATCCGTACACGGTCATACTGTTAACTCGTGTTTTTTTCGCATTTTTAATATTTTAAAATAGAATAAAATGCTTTCATTAACTAATGGCTTCAAAATTGTTAATACCAAGCATTCATTACAAATTTCAGGCATTAAGAATTTAAAAAGGACGAATAAAGTGAAACTAATATTTGATCTCTTTCTATCTTAAAAATGGTATTTTTTGCATTTGACATTTAAAGTGTCAATTTTACATGGAACTAATTTTAATAATATGTAGTTATTTTTAGTTGGGTTTGCTTTACATAACTGGTTTTCCACTACAGTTTAAGTGACTCGGCAGATCCTTGTTATTGCATTGCTACAATAGAGTTGCTATCGTCGTAACCCAGAGATCAGAAAAAAGTGTTGATCTCCTCATAAAGCTGTCAAGCACTCGCTGACAAATGTTAGAAACGAGTGATGTTCGGAGAATGATCATTATTTCTGAATGGTGCTAATTTATTTAGAGGATAATCTTCAATTTGACGAAGGGGGAGAGGCGTGGCGTTCGATAGGTGAGAATTTATTGCTTTAAGCGTTAAGCCAATAAGCTGATGCTCGGGGCAATAAGCGCCCCCGATAAGACCCCTGACAAACCTGTATGCTGTCGGTCTCCGCTTCATGATATTAATGTCTACGATCACCAGAGATTTATAGGACCTCTATCCATAACTAATCGCGAGAGATGTCCAGGGCAGGCTGTTAGTCGAGGTCAGCGTCACCACAAACTGCATTAGGGGCTGCACTATCTGATAACATTAAATTGATGGTGATTTGATAAAATCCCGACTGCTGTCCAGAAGCACCGAAATATTAGTATACTAAATGCTCATTAGACCAGGGTCACATATCTATCTGAGATGTGGGTACTGACACTACTGACTAAGAGGAACGAGCGTGCAGTGGAAGTTTCTGGAAGAAAAAGATTGAGGCGCATCATAGATGGGACCAGAGATGTGACTTATCTAAGGTAAAAGATCTTGAATCTGAAATACTTTTTTGAATATTCATCTTGTATCTTGTATTTAGATACATTCTTTAGGTATCTTAATATTTTGTAAATACTAAGATTGCTAAGATACTTTTTTCCAATGATGTACCTATAATGAGACCTCATCGAAGAAATGCGAATAAGAGCGACAAAATGTTTGAAGAACTGATTTTACTTAAGTCTCCATTAAAACCTTAAAAATATAATATTATATTTTGTCACATTTGCGCGATCAACGCGATTTATTCGTAAATAATTCACGTAAAAAAATAAACTTACTTTCAATAAAATGTATTTTCTTAAAAAGGATTTAATCTTTAAAAAGTATTTGGAAGATACGTATTTTGTATCTAGTATTTCAGATACCATTCCAGAAAGTTATTTGTATCTGGTATTTGTAATGCTTAATTTTAAAGTATCTTGCATTTTGTATTACAGATACTTTGTATAGGGTATCCTGCACATCACTGGATGGATTCGAACTGTTCAGCATGCCGAATGAGTGAACTGTTCAGTTCGCTTTCATTAACAACTGTTGTTCAATTCAGTAGCCGAAAATTTAAAAAAAATGTAAACAAACGTGAATAATTAACAATGAGATTTTCTGCTTTCCAGAAACACACATATTTTCTATCATAGTAGTTTTTTTAATTTCGTACAAACAGTAATAATGCCACCTGAATTGTAAAAATAGCAAGCAATTAACAAATTTATTAGAATATTTTTACAACGCAACCGACCAGTAAATAAGGAGGGAGTCTCCGGGCTAGAAACCAACATATTTTCTATTTCAATGAACAAGTAGAGTTCTATACAAACTGTAGAAGTACCAAAGTAAAAGTAAAACATAGAAGTAGTCAATCATGGATTGAATTGGGGAAGTAATCACTTTATACATGTAACACCTTGTATAAAGTGATCACTTAAAACAACATGGTTGTCTGTAATAAAAACAATGTTTCCATTTAATCTAGGCAGGGATTGATGGGATATACAGGGGTGTCGCCTATATTACCCGCCGGGTCCTAAAGAATAAGTATGCAAAATTTGGGTCAAGTCAGTTAAACGGTGTAGATTTGTACAAAAAATACCAGGGGAGGATGTGAAGTAAAGTGGGAGGGGGAAATGTCATCTCTGTTACCCGCCGCGTCCTAAAGAATAAATATGCAAAATTTGGGTCAGGTCGGACAAGCGGTGTAGATTTGTATAGAGAACAGACAGACAGACATATATACAGACAGACCGACTTTGAGTTTTATAGGTATAGATATTGATTAATTATGATCCCTCTGGGGATAAAATTCAGTAGGAACTGTGTTAATGAAAAAAATGAACATATTTAAAAAATTCTGCATAAATTAGGATTTTGATAAGTGCAGTTATAAAATAATGGGAAAATTGTTAAGTTGCGATTAATGCTGTTTTATTCCTTCTAACCGTGTTGAATTTTTCAGACGTACAAAAAATACGCCATAAAAAATACGCAAATGGAATTGTTAAATTCTGAACCGTTCACAATTTCACTTGCATATTTTTGGTGCCTACTGAAACATAAATGAATAATTAATAATGAGAATATCTCCGCGTTCACGGCCCGCATATTTTCAATTAAAATGGCTTCTTTGATTTACATACCGACTGTAGGAGTCCCGTGGGAATAGTAAATAGCGGAACGGTAATGTTAAACACTTCAACAGTAAAATAAACGTGTGAGAAAACACGTTAAGAATAAATAGGTACCCTCGGATCATGTTGTACAATATTAAAAGAACTCTGTATGTTGATCTTCAAACAGAGAGGACATTTTCAGGTCGTGGTATTTATTTTTAAAATCCTTACTTATTAGAAAAATTTATGCAAATCAACATGAGCGCTAACATGATAGGTACAAGAATAAGAGATAGAATAAGACTGCCATTCGAGAATATGTCTAAATCTCAAAAAGCTTTGATATGCAGTGCGATGAAGATCTTTAATGAAATGCCAGGGAAAGTAAAAAATGAAGAAATATTTTATTTTAAGTATCAATGCAAAAATTGTATTTCATTACTATAATATACATTTAAGAAAAAAAAGTATCGTTGTTTGGATGGTGCTTTATTTATTTTTTTATTTAATATTCACGGAAGACCAACAGCACAACAAAGAAGCATAGAAAATATTAATATAATATAGATGGACAATTACAGGTCTCTACTTTAACATAAGAACAAATTAAACTAAAAAAAAACAAAAAAGAAATGTATTTAAGATTGATACGGGGACCTGGAGGTGAACGAAAATCCCGCACCTGTGGCCATTCCTTCGAAGAGATTTAACCCGGCCGAGTGGCTGCAAAACATCTGTGCTTTCCAAAGGGGCACATTTACGGCGAATTTCGCTATCGGAGACCTAGCAGTTCGGAAGGCTCCAGCAGTCCTCGCCTTCCTGGGAGGTGTCTGGGAGGTATTCCTGGCGAACCTAGAGAATCTGTCCACCACTGCAGTCGAGTGCTCTCCTGCTGGACCGAATCGGTACCAAGCCGAGCTCGCGTGAAGCTCGAGTTTCATCGTGTGTTCACCTTCGAAACGTCTCCCGCCATCGCCCTTGCCGTCGAGCTTTTTACGGCAAGAGCCTTCACCGAATCCGTGAACTGGGATCACCGAGAATCCCACCATAATATTGTATAGCCAGAGGCCTAAGTGCCTGCGTCAATTTTCTTATATATTTCTACCGCTTATATACTCTGTGTTTTTTTTTTATTTAATTAAATTGTTGCGTTTAAGGCCGGCGCCACACTAGGCAATTCTTCCGTCGCGTCAAATCCGCAATCGAATTTAGCAGTCACATACAATATTCCGCGGTGGACCGCGCGGAAAATAAACACATGTACGGACAATCCGTCGAATGTGGCGCATTGCATTAAAAAAAACGAGACGCGACGTCGCCGATTTTACGTTGACGTAAGTTCCGCGGGCGGAGAACCAAACAGACACCGAAGCTTGCGTTTCGCCAGCGGATCGACGGATAATTCGCTCAGCGTGTTCGATAAGCGCATATTGTATAGAAAGAAATGTAGCGACCTTCCGCGGCGTCAAAGACACGACGGAAGATACGCCTAGTGTGGCGCCGGCCTATGTGATCACTCTATATAATCCAACGTTCACCAATTCCATCGTAAGAACATCCACATATTATCAAATTTTTGAAAGTTGTAATTATGTTCCGAATCTGAAAACCTTTCATATATTTTAAAGGACTACGCTGGAAACGTGTAGGTCTTTTCATGAAATATGCGCATAGATTTCAAATCTAGTAATATAGTTTCTTTTTTGTTAAAGTGACTATTATTTTTATTTTCAGTTCAAACTAAAGAGGACTCTGCTCAGTTTCCTAGAAGAACTAATAATCTCTAATTATTTTCTACCCTCAACCGTCATCCATCACTCGAACGAATCACCCAACGCATTTAATGTTAGTCCAGTCGAATTATACGAAAAAAAGACCCAAACCAGGAAAAATTCCCGAAAAGTTGTGTTTTGGAATTGACCTCGATATAATTGTTCCGAATAAAATGTAAAAAATCTCCAGTCGTGTGCTAAACTTTTTACACGGGGTCAAAAGTCACCAAATACGTTTTGTTTTTGTAAATATTTCGATAACGGTCAGTTTAAGTTTCATGGCAAAACTGTTTTCTAAAACATTGTAGCTTTTAAATTTTTCTATTAAAAGGATTAGGTTACTTTTTTTGATATGAGTAACCGTTTTGGAGATACAGCGATGTGCAATTATTCATAGTGCACACTTCTAGTACGAGACGTCAGAATGCGGTGGTCAGTGCAGTATACCCGTCATCGGACGTTGAATACAACATAAAATATCGATGAATAGACTTGACATACATATATATGTTGAAATACGCCTTCTTTTTTTTCCGGGTGGTTGAATGTGCGTAGTCAAATGCAGTATGATGGCTATCAACGACATGCACGACGAACACCGAACACCGACGTATACCTACGTCTCGTTTATTTCTAATTTTTATTTTCGTCTATTAAATGTTGGGATAAAGACCTTCGATCCAAATATTTCTATTTTCGGAATACAGCCAAGTATAAAGCTGGTCTTCTTAGTATCTCTACCTTAGGGTATGAACATGCCGAAGATGCTTCACTGCGATACCTTGCGGTCGCGGTTTTAGCTCGCTACCTCGATGTCGATACTTGCTATTTACATGGATGGCGGTGCGAACATGTCGGTTCAGTCGCACTTCGATGACATTCAATTCACAGTATTTACCAAGTAAAAATCGAACGGAGGTGGCACTATGCTTTTAAATACCTAGAAGTTCGACATGCCATAGGATGTGTAAACAACACGATATCAGAGCGTATCATCCGAGAGTTACCTATAACCACTTCACTTAAAAAACTACTTTATAATTAAGATAAGACGAGCGAAGTTCATGATTGCCTGAGGAAAACCTGACAGCGCTAAAATCTAAGTTATCGGAATATTCTTCTCTGAAAAATATTAATATTTTGCATTTATTTTCAGTGTTTCATTTATATAGCCACTTGAAAGTAAAATGTATTCAAATGAAATGATCTGCAATGCAGGCAGCCTCTCTTCCAGCATCTGCGGGGGCAGCTAGTCCATGTGCATACTACATTTATTTACTTCAACAAGTCGTACACCTGTGAAAAATCACGGAACATAATTTAAGTATTATTTTTTATTTATTATTAAACAAACACAATAATTTCGCTTTCTCTCCGTCCGTCCGTATATCTGTCTGTCTGTTTGTCCTCGTAACTTCGTGTAACGTCAGTGAATTCGAACGAAATGAAAAAGCTGAAAAAAAAAACAAATTAAACGGTCGGAGATGGGACTTGAACCCCGGGCCAGTAAACCCGAACCGGCCGCTCTACGCCTCCTCCTTGGATCGCCAAAAAGATATTATAAATATATACTATGACTTAGCAAAGGCGCGAACCAATGTTCCGTCATTTTTGACGGGTTTCAGATAGTAAATATTTAAAATCCTGTCAAACGTCGAACGAGGAGGGCGTAAATTTATGGTTTGCGTCTTAGCTAAGCCCTGATCTTACAATGTGTAGTATATATAGTATACTTTTGGCGGACCATACAGAGGCGGCGGTAGCTATGTCGGTTTGTTGCCACGTTGCCGTCGACACGTCCGAGGTTCGAGTCTTTCTCCAGCTGTGTAATTTCATTTTAGCCGTGGATTCCAGGAAGTTACGGATTTACGGGACAGACAGAGAATGAAATTATTATATTTAGATTAAAATAATATATACATTCCAGTTCTCCAGTTTTTAGTAACCATACATATATAATGAAAGACCTTATTTATATAAATAATCTCAGGGTGGATACAATATAAATATACACAATATATCAATAATATGTATATCTAAATATAATTTGCCAATTCCAAAAATAGCAATATTGCTGTTTCGGTATCTTGACAGTTATTATTATAATGCCGTCAATGTTAAACGTATAACGTTTTAGAGCTTTCTGATTGATTGAATTCATTATTTTAAAATCTGTCAAACGTCGAACGAAGGAGGCTTAAATTTATGGTTTACGTCTTAGCTAAGCCCTGCTCTTATTCACAATTGTGAATAACTAATAAGCCCTAAAACGTAAACAAACGTTAATTTTGGATAACTTAACGTTTTTTACGTTTTAGGACTTTCTGGTTGATTAAATTCATTAATTTCAAACATGTCAAACTTAAAACGTCAAAATTGGCGGCATTATACAATAACTCTCAAGATACGAAAATATCAATAATACTATTTTCACAATACGTCCGAATAATTAAATATATTTAAAAAATATATATTGACTATAGTATTTGTATAAATCTACTTACATTATTTGATATATTTCGGAAATACCTTTCCATCGTCAGGGTGTTTATTATATGTATGTATGTCAAAATATCAACAAAAATTTTTTTTTTGATATTTTGACGATGGAAAGGTATTTCCTAAACACGTAGATGAAATTTATCAAATAATTAATATAAGTAGACTTATACAAATACTATAATCAATATTTTTTAAATGTCAATCTACAATGTTGCTGAATCAATTGAAAAAAAAAATTAAATATATACTCACACAGAAAATTCTGAAGTTGCAGAACTACCTATATATTTTTGGTTTGATCGCTACCTATCTGGAAATTTCGAACACAACAACGAACCCCATGGACGACCGGAGACTACAGTCAATAATGACGAATTGAAAGCTAAAGCGAAAGTGGATTCACTCAAACCACGTCAGAATTAGCAACATCCTTCAATGTAAGTTACAAAATGATATTGATTCATTTTCGTCAAATTGGGAAAATAAAGTAGCTCGCAAAGTGGGTACCTAACGTACAAACATACTGAAGGTTTGTATTTCAGTAGGTTCATTACTACTGAAGGAAAACAGCGACTCGCGTCGAGGCTTGCCTTAACTTATTGAGTCGGCACAAAATGAGGGAATTCTGAATCGGAATGGTTGGAAAGAGGGGGGCAGTCAAAAAATGTCCCAAACGCAAATTGAGTCAAAAGAAACTGCTTTTGACTGTATAGTGGACCCGTGCCGGCATTATTCGTTACAGCTTCTTGAGATCTGGTTTAATAATTACTGCAGAGGTATAGGTACTGTCAATAATTGAAAACGATGATAAGCTCTCTATAAAATAACCGGTTTGTCTATTGCTCTTGTCACACACCTCACCAGACCTTGCATTTTTTTCGGAATTCGGATAACTTTTTACAAGGGAAAAATTTTATCTCCGATGAGGCGGTGATAAATGCTTTTGAAGAATTCATCGATTGTCGATTCCCGTCCTCAGAATTTCTATTGCAAAGGTATCAGAGAACTTCTATTAATTTGCAAAAGCGCATTGACAATAATGGCCAGTACTTCGATTGATTAAATATATACTTTTCATAAAAAAAATGTTTGACTTTTTCTATATAAAACGGCAATTTCATAATAAAGACCTGGTAAATAAATATGCTTTAGATACTTTAATAAAAATTATTTGTTTATATCGTAATTTATTTTAAATTATTTTAAAAAATCGTGTGTTGATAATTTTTTAACGAAGTTTCTTTAACCAGTTCAACTAATTCTTTTTTACCTACTATTTTACTATCGTTTATATAATATTAACGTTTTATAATTTTTTGTATGTACATGTCACCTCAATATTTTTACTACACTTCAAAACAAGCTAGGCAAATGTGCCATGAGAATCAATTAATCACTAGGCGACTCGACTGCCATCAGACCAACAAGCATGTCAAAATAAAAGTGCCTTATTGGTAGGTAGGTACTTTTACTTTTCTTCCAACTCATTCATGTAGCTGTCGGGGAAATGGCTTAGCCAGATCTTAAACATTCTTATCAGCAAATCATTACCCACCCAAATAGTCGCACACATGAACACCTCACAGGGATAACATTTTATTGTTAGCGAGTGATGATGACGTAGACAGATTCTTATACGACTTCTATCCGAAATGTTCCTTCAGCTCAGATTTCTATCCAATAAAATATCCGTGGAAGTTACAATCAACGATCAAATACCCATAAATAAAAAGCAATCCCACATTCGAAACTGTACTTTTATACCACCTTTAACTGAGAGATAGATAAAAGACAATATTATCATCTTAATGACTTTAAAATGTGAAATCAAGAATATTTGAGTAGGTAGGTACGCGTTAAAAAGGCCCCAATGATTTTCAATGTGAAATATTTTTCCGCTGTAACCGGGACATTTAAACCTTTCGCGCGAAGATATATTGAAAATGTAATCACTTGGAGATCATTACACCCGGGACCTTACAGTTTATGGCATCGCTAAATGCGACATGCAAATTATACGTTTGCCATTATTTATTTTCTTAAGCCAAGGTTACTTATATCTACATTTAATTGAAAAATTTAAAATGTCAGAATGTTGTTTTTATAAGTTATAAAAGATTCATTTTTTTACAATGGAAAATAACACGTGCAGATTATATATACGTGTATTTTTTTTCATTAAATTAATTAATAATATAAATAATATTTTTTTACAATCATACATAGACAATATTTACAGATCAATATTTTTTTGTGTGTATATACCTCACCAAAAAGAATTATGATTCTTGTGTGAGGTGAGCTAGATATATAAGATACATTAAAACTATAGGTATTACTTGGGACAGAAATTCAAATGCTCCATGGTTTGATTTTTCTCATTGTTTTTGATGTGTAAACATCTTTGTTCAAGGTATTATGAGGAAAATTCAGCGTCAAAAAAAAAGGCTAGGCCGTCAGGCATAAGTCCCGTCGCGTTGAAGTGCCTGCGTATGTATTAGGGTGGAGTGAAAATTTATGGAGAATATATTTTTTTCTATTTTTGTAATAGCATAGTGGTAAAAAGTTGCCTATGGATGAGTAAATGAAGTATGTTAAATAAAATTTAACATATTATAACGGTTTGAGGTGTTTTTTATAAAAAGTATTATTTCATCTATTTTTGACAGCCTCAATAAGATGTATAAAAACCTTAATAATCTATTGGAATAGTATTATTAATGTTATTTGAAACACATGTTTTTATTTCATTATAAAAAAAACATATAAAATTTAGGGTTTATGGTGTCCCAAAGCCTCTTAAATCAAAAATAAATCAAAAAAATTGCAAATTAAACGCGATTCATATTCATGAAATATTTATTAAAAATTGTTATAGACAAATTAAGTAGAAAGTTCACGTTCGGTATTATAAAAAGGCATGTCAGTCTGGCCCTGATAAAACTATCACGTTTTTCCTCTCCACATACAGCACCTGAAGCTTCAGTTACGAGCTTGATGCAACGCTCCACGGCTTGAGTTTGATAGGGAAAGAGTGCTATATTATTTTTCGTTCTAAGACCACTTTGTACAATTTATTTTAAAGCTTCAGTAGATAAACTTTTAGTTATAGGTGGCTCAGTAACAGTAATTTGATTATCCTGCCAAACAATGATATCGGTATAATGGGAAGCATTGAAATTAAATTATGGAACTTTGAATTTTCGGATTCCTGTGACTTTCTCCGACCTTGCTTTCAGAATACGTTGGCAGGCCAGTTGCCATATCACTTTGTTGTCATCTGCAAGCATGGCTACAAGAACATTTTCTGAATGACCAAAATATCCATTTCTTTGTACAACTGGATCAATCACTTTCTTCAAACTATCGTTTAAATAGCGACTACAATTAATTGTAAACCACAAATGCTGTCCTCCATTTACACACGAAGGATTGCATTTGATTTGAAACCACGTTCGCTCATAAACTTTCATCACAAAATTGGCTAATATAAGAAGATTCTCTTCCGGGTCAGCCTTTGTGACATATAATCGTAAGATCCTGTTCGCAGTCGTTAGCCACCTGGAATGGTTCAGTGAACCGAGTTCTCTATTTGTCAGGTCAGAAGGGAAAATACCAGTGCTAATGGCAGTCATTATATCAAGTAGATATGTTTGATCGGTGCTTAGATCTTTAGTAATAACAGGAAGCGGCGTGGGTATAGCGGCAAAGTTCACGACTGGCTTTTTTTCACATTGTTGCAGTTCAGATCCTATTGGCCCTGAAAAACATCGAGGTCCTGTAGTTTGACCATCCAAATGTAAAAAAAGGTGTCGTTGTGGTAATTCATTCGAATGAAGGGTACAGATAAACCATTGTAACGGTTTATTTAGCTCTTCCTCTAACAGTCTAATGACACCGCCTTTAGATCCAATATTTACTACCGTACCATCACAGCCCACTACAGATAATGCACTCAAGTCAACCGATTTATTATTTAAATAATAAATCGGTTGACGCCCTAGCTGTTCCTATCTGGACCGTGATATGACCAAAGAAAACACTTCCTGGTTCTGATACAATGAAGTAATGATCTTCTATTTGCTGTTTTCTATATCATTTATCTCCTTTCTTGACTGTTACCAATGTTTTGTCTTTTTTACCATCAAAGTAAAGACCAGGCATTGGTTGATTGCGGCTCAAGTCTTGTAAAGCAGATCTTTTCTTTGCTCTTTCCTGTCGAACCTTCGAACGATCAATCACACTACTTTGGTCACTTGGCGTAATAATGCCAACGTCTTTCAGGACAGCAGAAACTATAATAGCGGCAGACCTATCAGAAACTCCAGTACGATCGCAGGCAAGAGCTAAAGATGGGAGATTTATACGCATCTGTTTAGGAGGCGGCTCAGCAACATCTTGTATCTGTTCTTGGTTAGGTGAAGGCGCCGGTAAAGGTAAATTATCAGAAAAGCTGCTGCTGCTACTAGTGTTGCTGCTACTAATTGTTTCGTCAGCTTGAGAATGAGAACATGAAGGTTTTTCATAATTTTATTGCTGTTTCAAATGAGATGACTCAATTTCTTTTCGTTCTTGTTTTTTCTGTATTTTTTTTGTTGAGGTTACATTAATGCCTCCGATAATCATTTTTCTCGTAGTTCTCTGATCTATTGAGAAATTAATTTCCTCTTTCAGTATACGACTGCTATATGACTTAAGGTTGACTCAGTAACTGTCACATTTGACAGTTATTTAATGATTGGGTGCGTTTAAAAACAAAAGAATAACTATTTCTACGATTTATGAAAAGTTTAGCATTTGGTTTTGCAGTAATGAACATTGATAAATTTTGTCCTAACGGGGGCACCTTTAAATGTAAACCCAGACAAAAAATATTATCGCATTTGCTTATTGTGCCTATCACGCAGCTTTTTGCGGGTATGCCATAGTAAAAATTAAAAAAAAAAATCACTCCACCCTAGTATGTATGTATACCTATGTATGTGTAAAGAATTAACGCACATGCTACTTGCGCACTACTACACCACACGTATCGATGAGCTGTTACAAATAACGTAGTCATGTCTATGGTCTACACATATGTAGGTACAACTAGGGAATGCAATCCCGATCCCGCGAGATCGGGATCCCGAGAGATCTCGAGGCATTTTACGAGATCAATCCCGAACTGAAATTTTATTTTTTTTTTTAATAGAGATGTGAACACGGAATTCGTGTCACATCAATATTCTTACTAATTTCAAATTAAGCTAAACGCTTGTGCTATGAAAATAGGACTAACTTGCTTGTCTGGAGTGAGATTCGAACCTGCGACATTTGGATCACGAGGCGAGAGTCCTAACCACAAGACCAACAAGCTACTCGGGATCGATACAACGATACAAAAATCGGACGAGATTATCGGGATTATCGGGATTGATCAGCACTTTTTATGTTTTGTATGTTTAAATGTATGTCTATAGATCTTTTAGTAAGTACTTAAAACTTAAGTTCATGTCACATTCAAATAATGAAAATAGCTTTGAATAATAGTTGCTGTATTTTATCAACCTAACATAGTAATAAAAACTACTACTAGTTTGTAGTTTTTACTCTACTACATTGACTGATATTTGATTGATACTTGTAAAAACGCCTACAAAAACTTTAATGCAATGATTAATATTGAACATTTTATTAAAATTTCTGATATAAAAATGCAAGGCATTGTCGTTAATTGCTATTTAGCTCTATAAACAAAAAAAACACAAAAGTATTCGGGATCCCGATCCGTAGGGATCCCGCGGGTTTGGAAATTCTAATCTCGAGGGATCCCGAAAGGGCAATCCCGACTCGGGATTGCATTCCCTAGGTACAACACGCGCATCACGTAGTGAATAATTTAATTAATTCACCATGTAAAAATAATGGGTGATACGTGTACACACACGTGCATCAGAAAGGTAATTGTACGATTCTACAATATGCAATATAATTTTTAAATGCCTCTCTTCTTTATACTGTCCTTCACATCTTGCTGCTTCCTGCAATCATTTTAATGACGACAAATGAAATCACAATAAACTGGTTAAAAAGTCCGCAAACTTTTAATTATTCTGCCACTGGGATAGTGATATTTCGCTGATTGGATAATCTCTCGACATTGGGGGGTTGGAGAGTCCATTAAAAGATCTTTCTGCTTAGCGCTGACCTTTTATTGTATTAAAATCATGTTCTACTGACAACAGAATATCGTTTTCAATCTCAGATTGATTTTTATCGAATTAAATGCTTTTAATTCGAACACCTCCGATTTCACCGAATTCGCGATATGTCGATAGGTAGGTAGTTGTTGGTAAATAGATAGTGGTATGAAGGCCATGGTGCGGCTAATATTGGCCGCATGTTATGTTTAACAAATAATTTATTATCAAAAATGGCGGTCACATTTTCCACACACGGCGGTCACAACTCGCAAATCAACCCATTATATTACATCGTTTAATTTATTTGAGATTTGGTTAAAATTACCGTCGTTAACAAAACTCAAAAACACAAAAAATATAATTTGTAATCTTCAGTTAAACATCGGAACTTTATTTACTTGAAACTCACGAGTAATTAACTAATAAAACGAATTCAGACTAAAATGTCCGAGTACTTAGAACATTTCATCCGCCGAATAAAATTAGGTACATTGGATTAAAAAAAAAATAGAGAATGGCATTATCGTAGGTAATTATAATATATACTTTCATATGTAGCAAATATTGCATTGAAAGAGACAACAAATCACATAATCAAGTAATCACGTAAAAAACTAACCCATAAAAACCAAGTTTTTATTATACTCCCTTTCTTTGTAAAATATAACAACAATTAAAGACGAATTAAAACATATAACATAACACTAAACTTACAGTAATTTAATATATATCTAAAATGTCAGATGTTTTGAGCTTTGATAAGACACAAAGACTTTGAAGATTAAATTCTAAAAACATTTGTCAGTCAATTTAGATTTTCGAAATTCGTAGTGAAGTACCTCTTATGTATAACGACGGAGTAATTCAAATTTAAAAAATATTCCGCGACGTTATCGGGCCGCCGTTGCTAGTAATCAAACTTTGGTAATGATTCCAATTTGAAAAAACCATTAAAATTTCTAAAAATCCGAAATTATACTATAATTATTAATTTTTTTTAACAGAAATTTGAAAGATATTCTTGATCGTCGCCATGAGTTTCAGCTCGATTAGATCTCGGGAAAAAGGTTTTAAATGGATCCAAAGTTTTTTCGTCAGACAAGAAGACAAGCAGACGCCACGAGTTAAAAGAAAGGGAGTAAAAATCAGGTAATTTGAAGTCACGCTGACTACATTAACATACTCATTCTTACAATAGTGTACGATACTCTGCTCCTTTTTCCCCGCCACTTTTTTTGCAACGTAGCATCGCGCCCGATCACAAAGAAGGTCCGTTCGATAACGAATGCAAGTGAGGCAATTACCTTACTTTTGAGTTGCCAAGATTTCACGCTTGTGACGTATCTACAGTTTATTATATGATTGGAGAATGGCGTGGTTTCCTGTATAAAGCTGTTGAATTCTAGAATGAATTCTGGACTTTGAATTAATGACTTAAAATAAATAAATAGGGTTAGATTAGGGTATGTCATGCTCTTCAGTAATCAAATGAAAAGACTTGCGTCGGGTAAGTTCAGTTAAAAAGAGATGGCTCATAAATCATTAGATATTCATATTCATAAATCGATGTAGTTATCTATAATAAAAAGTTGTTAAAAGTATAAAAGTTGTTAAGTATATACTTATATTACTTTTGTGAAATAGTTATTAAGTTTATATAATGTTTGATGTTCTCTTATACCAGCATTCATTTGCTGCCAGGGGATTTGCCATTTTCATTGTTATTTTTTGTTATACTTGTAATTACCTTGTTTCTATGCGTCTAAAATATTAATAATATAAATAAATATATTGAATTAAAATAACATTTAAGCATCGGTTTTATTAAACGTACGACTATAATTAGAGCATTAATATGAATGTCACCGAAACTGATTTGTACTATTTGTTACAGGCAGATAGAAAAACTTATTTTTTTTATTAAAAAGAGATACGAATACTGAATGTATGTCCTAATCACACTATTTTTCAAGCTAATCTTTAAGATTTAAATTTTTATTATTTAAGATTAATTAAATTTTTATTAAATGCGGTCACTAAGACGCTTGTGTGGAAAATCTTTGGTCGATAGAGTGGGGAATGAACAAATTAGACATGAATCCAATGCTGACTGTAGTGTGGTAGATAGAATAAAGAAAGGAGTGCTGAGATGGTTTAGTCATGTGGAACGTTTGAATGAGGAGAGGATGGTTAAGAAAATATATGAGGCGAATGTTGAAAGCAACTGGAATAGACGGCGTCTGCGAAAGACCTGGCTCGATCAGATACCACAAGTATTTGAGGATGGTCCTGTTAAAAGCCACAACAACCGTAAAACTTGTATGAGAAGATGTATGAATGTGGCCGAAGCAAAAGTGGTGTGCCAGGATAGAAGAGTGTGGCGTTCAATCCTCTTTGCCTACCCCTGCGGGGAAACATTTTCCGTCTCACACAAAGCTTCCTGAACTAACCGAATGGTATAATTTTGTGGTCTTCATGTTTATTGTTTATTCTAATCAATAAACGAAAGAACCAATCCATAGACAAGATTTTAATGTAATTTCTGATATAGTCCGTCCAACTTATCTGGAGAATAAAGGAGGGCGTCCCAATCGTTGTGGTACTGCCCATAGTGTAAAAATTATCTAATTTGTAGGGAATTTTATGCAAATTCGTTTTTTCTTAAACAAGTTATTAAGCAGTATACGACACAATAAAAAACAAAAAATGTAAACTAACGTACAAATAAATTTATCAAAATATACATTCGTAAAATACACAACGTCACAAAATGGCGTTTTTTCAAAATCAAAGAAAAATACCATTTTCAGGAAAAAAAGCAAACAATAATAATTCTTTTAGGCTGGCGCCACATTACGCAGATCTTCCGCCGCGTTTTTTCCGTTGCGCCAAATCGGCAAAGCAAATAGATCGACCGATCATCCGCGTAGTGGGTTTAATAAGCGCATATTGTATGGAAAGAAATGTAGCGATGTTCCACGACAGAAGAGACGCGGCGGAAGATCCGCGCAGTGTGGCGCCGGTTTTATTCGGTGTCTCAGACCTAATGATCATGACCACCATGTTTAACTCAGTAACACCTAAGGATATCAATCGGTTTAGGGCCGTTGTATCAACTTGGTTTATAGTAATCTTTCGTTCAAAGCACAGATATTTTGCATTTTCCACCGATCAACTTGCTCTCGTAAAAATCTATGTTTTAAATGAACTATTGCTATAAAGTAAGTTGATGCAACCAGTCTTTAAGGTGCATAAATAAAAAAGTTTATTTTTGAAAAAAGATGTTTATACAAATGAACTCGTTAATGAATTTTGTAATAAAAAGTATAAATAATAAAAATTCTATGTAAAAAATTATCGAATGAAATATGTTCTAAAACTTTTCTCATCTTACGGCTTCTAATTCAATTTTTCCACTTATCCTTGTTCTTTTTTTTCCGGGTGTAGATATTTTAATGCCCTTTTCCACGGCCACTTTACCTTCTTTAACTATTTTGTAAATTGCCGATTCAGAAATACCTGAAGAAATTGTATAATAGTAAATAAAAAACTAAGTATGGAAAAATCATTATAATTGCATGGCAGCATTTAACCCAGGGCCTGCGCACTCTATCCATAGAGTTTCGATTCCATTATGGTGGCATCAATTCTTTTATGGGAACTTTTTTAAATTTCATTTTTCGGCGGTTCAAATTTGGTGTTAGTACGTACCTACCCTTACCTACTATTTTAACAATTATTGTAGTGGCAACAAATAAATCATTATGTTGGTACCTGTGTTGTTTTCGCAAAATTTTCAAATAGCATTGTTCATACCTATATTCTTAACTTTTCGGAGAACACTGTTCTGAGCGCTCCTGTTATTTTTAAAATACCTATAAATATACTATATTAATATAGCCTTCAATATATATACTTTTAAGCTCTATGCATTCTACTGATAACATTATTAGATATATTTAAACTTTTTTATGTTTTATACGATTTTCGAAGTGTCTTCACTGTTCTGACGGGGGTTTACTTGTTTTTTTTGTTTAAGATTTATCATCATGTCTGGACATCATAAGTGCTGTGTGCTTGGTTGTGAGAGAACAGACCAAACATGGCACACATTTCCCAGATATGATGAATTTGTCTTGAAAGAGTGGATTCGCAGGATTTCAAACCCAAAGGTGACGGCATTGTTCGCTAAAAATAACTCAGTACCATCGTGGATGGTTATCTGTGGTAAACAATTTTCAAATTTTAACAAAAATGAAGGATCTAAGAGGTTGCGTATGTTCTCTGTGCCTACAATAGAAGTACCAGGTAAGTAGCAAATTTTATATCATACTTTTTTTTCTGTCCTGACCTTTTGCTCTAATTCTTTAACATATAATTTGATTTCCTGTGCACTTACAATAATTAGACTGTACTCCACATATTGATTTTTAATAATCATAAATGATCACATTTTACATGGTTTTATTTAGAAGTTACCAAAGAAAGTAGCTTTTGTAATCACTGGTTGTAAGCTGTACTTCATTATGGAAATTTTTATAATCTTATGTTAAATCATTGAAATTTTCAATAATCCTAAGTGGTATATTATAGATTTTCATGGAGGTGGTACAAAAGAAAGCTTTTATTATTTCTCAGTCATAAGCAATAATTTATTTTCATAATTTTCTGATGCAAAATCATTTAGCCATATACTTAATTTATATTTAGATTTTAAGTATTCCTAAGAATTTTTCAGTTTGCAAAGGTTGGAAAAGGGGTAAACTTAGAAAATGAAGTATTTTAATAATTATAAGTGATACATTGTTTTACAGGGTTTCGTGGAGCGGTTACCAAAGAAAATAGCTTTTGTTATCGCTCTACGTATATCCAGCCGTCAGATCTTGTAACTTTCATTCATAACATCCATACATATGCATGCCAAGCTCCTGCTGAAATACAAAATGTTAAAGGTTACTTTATATTTTTTCTGTACCTTATATATTTTCTTCTTCATCTTCATAATTGTTTTGTTCTATTCTATTCATGTTTTTCTGTCAAACAATTGAACTCTTAATTATAAACAATTATAATTTATTTTTGAATCCACAAGAAAGGTTACAAAAAAACTGTTCCTAATCCGATTTCTCCAGACAATGTACAAATTCAATTGTTAGATCTATCATGAGGGCTGTTGTCGCAGGGTCAAGTAAAAAGAACAATTATAATATCTTTTAGCATTGCAGGCTTCATCAGCATCAATTATGATAATCTCTTTTAGAATAGTTTTTTCAATAGTAAATAACTCTGATATCGATTAGTCAAATTATTATTTTGAAGTGGTTAATAAGTCAATATCATAGAACATAGAATTGGTCAATATATTTTTAAATCATCAAATCAATACTTTTAAATCACAATAAACGGTACCAAATCTGGGAATCATAAAAATATTAAAAAATAATTCTTATTTAAATATTTCAGATTCTGAAATGTTGAAAGAACTTAATACTTCAGATATTCAGTTGCCTTCTGGAAGCAAATCTTATAAAGGTACTTACTATCTATGTATTTATTGTTCGAAGAATGTATGTATTTATGTATGTATTTATTCGAAAGCTTCACCCTACATCCATATATAAGATATGTGTACAGTTGTATGAATTGGAACTGGTTACTAAGTTATTTAAACTCACTGCATTTTTTTACTTTAGATAAAATATTTCCAATTTTATACTTTTTATTTCACACGTGGACACCAAGTGGTACAAATCTGAGAATTATTTTATTTATTACATTTCTTAACAATATTGCTTGCACCATTTAATAATAGTGGTGTTTTATTGTTTGCTTTTGACATCAAGTTTCATTAAATCGTCAGCAGTATTGATATTTCTTTTTTTAAATATTTTGCTGGAGACTTAATAAATTGTTCTTCAGAGTTAAATGCAGCGAGAGTATATTTTTTGTTAGGGTTGCATTGAGAAATCTTTAAAGATGTACAATAAATTTGTTTGTTTTTAATATTTCAGATTCTGAAACGTTGAAAGAACTTAATACTTCAGATATTCAGTTGCCTTCTGGAAGCAAATCTTATAAAGGTACTTACTTTCTATGTATTTATTGTTCGAAGAATGTATTTATGTATGTATTTATTTAAAAGCTTCACCCCTCATCCATATATACGATATGTGTACAGTTGTATGAATCGAAACTGGTTACTAAGTTATTTAATCTCACTGCATTTTTTTTACTTTAGGTAAAATAATTCCAATTTTATACCTTTTACTTCACACGTGGACACCAAGTGGTACAAATCTGAGAATTATTTTATTTATTACATTTCTTAACAATATTGCTTGCACCATTTAATAATAGTGGTGTTTTATTGTTTGCTTTTGATATAATTTTTTATTAAATCGTCAGCAGTATTGATATTTTTTTTTTGAAATTTTTTGAAATTCAGCAGTATTGATATTTCTTTTTTGAAATTTATTGGCAATTGAATATTTGAAGTATGTTCTTTCAACGTTTCAGAATCTGAAATATTAAAAACAAACAAATTTACTGTACATCTTTAAAGATTTCTCTGAAGAACAATAAAGCCATGTATTCACTAGGGGACAAATTGTCCCTCAACAGCACGCGCGGCATAGAGTCTACGTGACGTTGCAACGTCGTGCACTGTTCCGCCACGTCGCGCACAATATAGCGCGGCATTTCTACGTGCCGTGGCAACGTTGCCATACGCACGGTACCCGAGCGTACTCACTGCAACATTCCGCGGAGCGTCAGTACCACGTGGCATGTTTACAAGTGAATACGCATGCGCTGTATCTGTCAAGAAGACAATGCGGGGAAACGAAATCGTTCTTGAACTGATCGAGCTGTATCGATCGAAGATCGCATAGAATGTCCGTCCTTCTTTCTCTTTGCAGTAAATAATTTCGCATTCTCCTCTTATTTCTCCTCTTTTTTCTCCTCTTTTCGATAAACTCATTAACATAAACAGATACGCGGCTGTCATCATAATCTCATAGGGCGATATATTTCCGCGACATCTGGAAAACAACAATTATTTGCAAAAAGGACCTTGTTTTTAATAATATTCAATTTACTACAGTAAAACCTCGTTAATTTGAAATTGCGACCCAAAAAAACATTTCGAATTGCGCGGATCCCCGTTTTCGCCAAATGAGATACCGCAGCTGTCATCGTAATCTCATCGGGTGACATTCCCGCGACAAGATATGCGAGTCCCGGTGTGTACACGTCAAATGACCGCGTCATTGTCCCCGAAACATGAGCGTAGATGTTGATGCGACATGCCGAGCGGAATGTTTCGCGATTTGTCCCCTAGTGAATACATGGCTTTATTGTTCTTCAGAGAAATCTTTAAAGATGTACAGTAAATTTGTTTGTTTTTAATATTTCAGATTCTGAAACGTTAAAAGAACATACTTCAAATATTCAAACTCAATAAATTGTTCTTCAGAGAAATCTTTAAAGATGTACAGCAAATTTGTTTGTTTTTAATATTTCAGATTCTGAAACATTGAAAGAACATACTTCAAATATTCAATTGCCTTCTGGAATCAAAGCTTATGAAGGTATGTACAATGTATACAATTGTTTGAAGGATCTAATGTACATTGGGAAATATTGAATAAGATTAAATAGCAGTAAAGCTTGCTAGGCTCTGAGGGGGGCTGTTGCCGCAGTAATCTTACCTTGAGACCTATTGCAGCATTAAAAATTATGTATATAATTTATCAATTAGTTGCGACATTCCTTTTCAGTCATATGTATCATTCTTGAATAATATTCCTATTTTGAAGTTGGTATTCTTCTATGTTTGGCACGTCCCCTGGCAATCCAAAGTGCACACTGTTCTTTACTCATATTTCTTGCGACTTGCATTCCTCCTCTCGCAACTTCTTCATCCAAACAGTTCAAATATTAAATTATAGCCAATATTTTCTTCACAATGTTAATAATATTGACATTTAACAGATGTCTTGATATTTCTCTGTTTTCTAGTGTTGGTGTAACAATTACCAAATGACAATATTGTTATTTTCAGAATATAGTAGGGTAATTTTCATTTTTTTTAATAGAATTATCTTTACTGTGGTCTAGAAAATACGTCTACGAAAAATAAAGTATGTATTGAGACATTGAGACTTAAAAAAGTAACCCATAAAAACCAAGTTTTTACTATACTCCCTTTCGTGGTAAAATATAACAATAATTAAAGACGAATTAAAACATATAACATAACACTAAACTTACAGAAATTTAATATATTTCTAAAATGTCAGATGTTTTGAGATGTCGAGATTTTGATAGATTCAATTATCATCAATATCGTACCTTATGAATTTCCAGCGTCAAATGATTTAGTCAGAATCAGATTTGAGTAATGTAGAATTCTTCAAAACTAAGCAGAAATCTAAAAGAAATAAATTATTATTTGATTTTTTCCCAAAAAAATCCAATTTTGCTGTCATCTGTAAAACAATTGTTTTGTAAATTTTCGAAATTCGTAGTGATGTACCTATTAAACCGACGGAGTAATTCAAATTTAGAAAATATTCCGCGTCGTTATCGGGGCGCCGCGCCGCGCCGCTGCTAATCAAACTTTTGTAATGATTCCAATTTGAAAAAACCAATAAAATTTCTAAAAAACCGAAATTATACTATAATTATTATTATTTTTAACGAAAATTTGATAGATCTTCTTGATCGTCGCCACGAGTCTACTTGCCAAGTTTCAGCTCGATTAGATTACGGGAAAAGGGTCAAAAATCGATCCAAAGTTTTTGTTGACGGCAAGCAAGCAGACGCCACGAGTTAATATAAAGGGAGTAAAAATGATTTTAAATTCAACATTTAAAATTCCCGCCAAAACACTTAATTTCACCAGTCACGAATCCAGATGTAGGTACAAATTCCACGGACACGCGAATTGATACGTCACGTGCGTATTTTTAAATATTTTTATAATAAAAATATTAATATAAACATTATTACCCCACATTATATATATATATACTGATTCATAGAATATAATTTATATTTATGAATCCATTTCATATATTTTCATCAGTATTTCGTCGCTGTATATATAATTAAGTCTATGTATAAACGAATGAAACTGTTTTAAAAAATAATTGCAGACTAGATTTAAAAAAAATATTTTTAATAATTACGAGGCAAACTTTCCAGACGAACGGCAATGTTTTTTTTAGTATATCTCCATTATTTATATGAAAAATTGACAAATGGATTCGTTCATCTCAGAATGTACTAAAAGGCTAATTGGCTTTATTATTATTTTATATACAGCGACGATTTGTAACATGTGAAATTTCTCTATTACGTTTAACGAAATAATTTTAGCTTCGTACGAAGAAACATCCATCCATACATAAATAGGTATATATACGATGATTATTAGTTCACTAGGTGTTGTCAAGCAGACAGGGAATAGTTTTATGACCGGGACGGCACGGCGCGGCCGGCGGTAGGTAATCCGCCGTCATAAAAGGCCATAAAACGTCCTATAGTTTTCATATATTTGGAGTTCTTAAATAAATGATTTTAAAATTTCTCCTGGAAATCTCATTGGCCCCTAAATGCAGTTTGCTATAATCCATTAGTTGGCGCTATAATAAACGCTAGTTAGACATTACCTACTTTTATTACCGATTGTTAAAAATGTTGAAATGACGCACTTGTGTACAGGCTTCTTTTACCATTTTTAAATATCACAACAAATTTTTCATGTAGAT